>JXSR01S075558.1:46520-59999 GCA_000969725.1 Ophiothrix spiculata | reverse complement strand
TGGCTCAAATCACTGTGATCATGATATAATACAAAATATATCATTCGGTCAAATTTGGACTGATCCATTTCACTCGGCCATGCCTCGTGAAATAGGAATGATATATTTTGAACTATTGCACGTGCATAGGCATTCAATATTTGTTTTATATCATGATATCACACAGGTTTGTTTCATGCCGTGCAATAGAACAAGCTATTGCATGGCTCAAATCACTGTGATCATGATATAAATTTGTATAATATAGGGTTTGAATTTGACAATGAAACTTTGCATGCTGTCATTTAATACTACCACGAATACTTCAAATGATGCAAAAATCTCAAAATGTTTGGGGAAAAGTTTGGGGATGATGCTGAACTTGTCCAATGCCCCTTTAATTCATTGTAATTTGTAATTCCACATCGTTTAATATTTCAGTTCCAAATCCTGACATCTGTATCCTCAGATCCACCACCCAAGAGAAGATATCGTGTGTATTGCATTGCTTCCTATGTGAAATTTTGTACAGGAAGTCATGCGAGTAGTTAGTGATGAAACATACCCAAAATGCAAGATTGCAACAATTAACTTTGATTTATGGGTATTTTATCACTAACTACTCACACGATTTCCTATGCAAAGAATTCCATAGGAAGCAATGCATGATGGGATACACATGATATCTTCTCTTCCACCACCCTATAATTTACCCTTTAATCTTGATCATAAGAACCCCCTGAGCTCCATTTCAAATCCTGATGCGGTGAAAAATTACAAAGGTCCTCCTGTTAACTTGTTATATTTTATTCACCAGATCAGCAAGTACTTTCATATTCTGTGTTTCCAAAACAGTACTTGTTTGCCATGTCTGGATTTGAATGTGTTCTTATGATCAAGGTAACATGTTCTTATGATCGAGGTAACAGGGTACTTAACTGACTATATAATCAGTTAGCATCAACCAAGAAACTTTGTTTGTTTTGGTGTCAAATTAAAGAACATGGCTTTGAAGTTAGACCAAAATAAAATGTGGGTGTTTCCTTTCTAAATTAACACTTTAGTTACAGTTTGTTCAGCTATTTACATTGACGGAAGGTACGGGTATGTGACGCCCTCAAGACCCCCTTTTCAAGCCTCCTCTTCCTCTCCCCAAGATGCTCTTTTCAAGATGACTTCAGTTCTGAAGACCCCATTTTCAAAGAAAATGACCCAAAAATGTGTTTTACTATGTTTTCAAGCTAAATTTGAGCGATTTTCAGCTCAAATAGTCGTATTTTTATTGGAAAAAGGCAGGTCTTGAGACCTCAATTCGGGAAAAAATCAGTTCCATAGACCCTACTTTTGACCGTGACCAAAAATCCGTTCCGCAAGACCCTATGTTGGATATCGCGATCTCACATACCTACCAAATTTTTTTCGAGTGCCCCCCCCCCCCCCCCCGGTATTGTGTACCCAATTTACGATACACAGCCTTATGTAAAAGTGCATGAAATTAATCTAGCACCAAATCTCTTTTTACAGGATTAAATTATTATATTAATTTATTTTGTAATTGAGGTTTGACACAAGTCTAATCAAGAAATGATTCACACCAAGGATACACCCAAAACACACGTTTTCCAGGACGTGCTACATCACCATAACAAAGTTTGAAAGTGAAAGGTGGAGGGGAGGATGGCTTTCATACACACTTGGCAGTCTACCTTTTTAGGGGTGCAGGTTTGCTGATTTGATATTTTTATAGATTTATGAAAAATAATTAATCATACAATACAGCGATCATCTAAGAGTACTCAGTTTTACAAAATGTATATGTATAGATGATTGCAGAAGAGTGGGAGTTCCTAAGTTCCAGATAAAAAGGGGGGGGGGCCTTAATTTTAAAAAAGTCGTGTTAAGTCAAGAGCACTCTTTTGGAACTGGCACTTGTGTTGGTACTTGAATTGTACTTTTTTTAATACTCAATTCGGAAAATAAGGTAAAAGTAAAAGTCACAAAACTTGACGATTACTTATTCTACTTCGTTGAACTTTTTCCAAAGTGGGCAGTCCAATGACATAATGGGGAAGTTCATCCCGGTCTTTCACAGTGCAAGGAAAGTGGCCAACTTTGCACGAGTCTGATGATGATTTATTAAATATAATGTGATATACACGTCCATAAAGTTAAAAGTGCAAGTAAACAATGTTTTTTCACAAGTCACAATGTCAGTTGTAAACTAATAATAATAAGTAGCTTCAATCATATGCTCTATATGCTCAGGGATGCCAGTGGTCAGCAATAATTTTGCAGGAAAATGATTGAAAATTGACTCTCGCATAATAAATCCTGTTGGGGTAAATTGCAGGAAATTACTTGAAAATCATTCAAATAGTAGGAATTCCTGCAATTGCATGAAAACTGGCATCCCTGATATGCTACAAATTTTGGTTAAATCTGCTAGATGCTGCTCAGGGATTTAGTTGAAAATCTGCCGTAAAGCTTCCAAGAAATTTTACATGTTTGTTGTAATGCTTTGCTGTTGGTCAAGCTGCTTGGTGAATTTAGTTAAAAATCTGCCGTAATGCTTCCAAGAAATTTGACATGTTTGTTGTAATGCTTTGCTGTTGGTCAAGCTGCTTGGTAGATTTAGTTGAAAATCTGCTGTAAAGCTTCCAAGAAATTTTACATGTTTGTTGTAATGCTTTGCTGTTGGTGAAGCTGCTTGGTAGATTTAGTTGAAAATCTGCCGTAATGCTTCCAGGTTTTCGTCTTCCTCTTCCGCACATGGGACATTTTGGATAAGCTGTTGGAGATAAAGGAAAGGAAACATCAGATGTACAAGGGGGTATCAAAAAGTTTTAAACTTTACCCATAAGGGATTGAGCTATATCAATGAAATTTTGTCAGAATAGTCACTCGTCTTTATGTACATTATGGTGCAGACATTATGTCATAAGTACTTTTAATTTCTTTACAGGTGACGATTGATGTCATATACCTACTCGCTTAAAATATAGGCTGTATGGAGGAAATTGAGAGATGCGGCGTAATTAAATATCTTTATTTGAAGGGTTACAAGGCCCAGAAAATCTTATTGGCACCACGAAAGTTCAATTGTTTGACACCATAGTAAAGAATATAGTTTCCTCTATCCATTGATACCAAAATTATGGAAATTGGTCCATGGATGACGTCACAATAGCTTAAAAAACATGGCCGACCTAATAATGTTGATTTTCATTGAAATATAAAATCAGCTTTTTTTTTTCAATACAGAGGATCCCTACAATAATGGTCTGTAGAAAGACAGTTAAAAGTGGGAGAAATGTGTAAATCTCATAATAAAATTTCTCTCCTGGCGCCATTTCTTGTGGGAAAAGTTTAAAACTTTTTGACACCCCCTCGTAATGGCCTTCCTCATTGGCAAAGTTCAACAATTCTGGATACAGTTTACATCAACACAAACACGGTAGATTTAGGTTTGTAAAGGGTACATGGAAATATGAATGTTACACATACAGAATGGAACCTTGCTAAAGTAAAATTATCGGGACCCTTAATCTTAGTCTGTTCCAGCTTTAACGCATGAAAGTTATGTAACATACACTTTACCACCCAAAGCCGCTTCACCTTGTAAAGGGCTTAATGCATGCTGCAGGCATGCTGATATGTTATGTTCAGGATGATGAAGGGCTTCATTTTTGAAAAATGCTGAAGAGCTATAAATAACTCTCCTGAAAGGTGCAAGGAGAGTTGTCAGGAGAGTGATTTGAGGTCATACCATTTAGATATTAGCTGATTTTAGCAGTTTGAGATGAGCTAAATATTGCTCTCCTAAGAGACTGTTTAGGCGAGCATAGGAGAGCAATCGCTCTAGCTCGCCTTAAAAATGAAGGCCTGTGATGATTGTGTTACTATTCTGAGGTGGTCAATAAAAATATTTAATTTTGTTAACAATATAAATCCCTGGATTGTGTAAAACTTGTAGCCTCATGTTCTCACCTGTTTGCATTTATCAAATATGTCATCCAGTCTGTAGATCTCAGCTTCAGCTTTCTTCCAGTTTCCTTCAAGGACTTTCATCTGAGAATAAAGCAGAAAATATATAATGCTGAATGACTTGTACAGGTATGGTAACTGGTATGGGAAATTATCATGTGCAAAGTGCCATATTCATTTGAAGTACAACCCTTATAAAAAATCGACTACAAAAAATGGCTTATGCCACCAACTGTTGTTTGTGTGTGTGTTTGTAAATGTTTGTCATCAACAGCTTCCAATTTTCAATATACCACAAGGTAAATTTCAGACCTGTTAAAGTAATTAGTATCATACAGCTCTTTTTGCCATGCGCGGCTAACTGCAACGTGTTGTACTTCGCGATGCCGATAAAAACGATGCTCATAGCTGTCAATCTAGCCAGGGAAACTACAAATCTAAAATTGATAGCAATATTATAAGAAACGTAAAAATAACAATGTTTAAAGCATTTTTCTTGGCATTTTCAGGTTTTTGCTATCAACGTACGTGTGTACTTAGTGATAAATTTGTTATTCCCAGTTTGTTCTCATGTAATACGTTTCATATCACACTCGGCTTTCAGCCTTGTGTGATATGAACCCAAACCTTCAATATTTTCTCGTATTGCATGAACAAACAGGGGATAACTAATAGTATGAGTGGGCAATAGTTGTCATATAAGGCGTAATTTTTTTTTGTTGTGTTGCCCACACCCGCCCTGTCGTAAATTTCAATATTAAAAAAAAAAAAATTAATCAAAATTCTTGAATTGGAATGAAATAAATGGAACCGGAAGGTGTACTACCTTTTTAGTTACGAGTTTTAATAAATATTAGCAAACAACAATTTTTATTTTATTTTTTGAATCGATTTATTTGTCAAATTTTCATGAATATATTTTGCACAAAAAACACTTCTCACCTCACATATTTTGCATTGTACCATTTATCTCAAGATCTGGAGGTCATACTTACATTAATACTAAAAAAACCGGTCCTCCCGTTTTTTGGCCTGTGAGGGCAACGCAACAATATTTTTTTTTGCCTAATACTGATGCTGAACCCAATAATGAATCTATCATACCACGTATGAGATGAAACCATTATTTAACAAAGATTGTTATCTTCTGAAACATTACTTAAGCATTATTACATGATTATTTTTAATTTAGTCTAGATCTTAATTCTGGCATGCATCTTTCATATAAACGAAGTATTTAAGTACTTAATTTAAACTAAACACTTTTTTTACTGTATTCATATTTGTTTTCCTTCTTACATGAAACGAAATGTTTGGACCAAGTACATTTTTTTCCAAATATTCTAACTACCTTAAAGGGTTCATCCTTCATGTAAGACATCATGAAATTAATCTAGTGTGAAATCTGTTGTTTACAATGCATTGATTATTAAGCTTTAGGTCTTTTGAAGCAGACATGAAGCTAAGACGACTCAAAGACCTGTTATAATTTGTCTTGATTCGCTCCTAGGCAAGGTTTTTGTTAAGCAGGAGCCGGGCTCCATTTACCCAACGGTTCTTAAGATTTTGGCTCCCAGTCTATTCAATATTTTATACACTGGAAACTGCAGTAACAGGCTCCGTTTTAAGGTCAAGGAGCTTATTTTGGCTCCTGGTCCACAAAAAAACCCTGCTCCTAGGGTCGGATTATACATTGTATCACTAATGGTCTTTCCTGCATGGCCTATACTTACCTGTCTGTTAGCTCTGGTGTGCAGAGATTCGTAATGCTCCTGTCGTTCTAGCACTTTCATCCGCAATTTCTCAATCTGGAAAGAAATTTATTGCTTGAGTAAGGCTTTCTTTATACTTTACCAACTGATTACCAGTTTGTACTAGACTGTTTGAATTATAAACACTGAATGGTCACCAATGTATACCATAGCATACCTGCCAACATTGTATAACCCAAAAGGCGTTCGCCTGAGGTGACTTTTTTGACTTTTTTACGATTTTGGCTCACATATATGTTCCAAGAGCATAAATATGTATTGAATACAGGTGGGTTTGTGATTTCCTTATCTTTATTAAGGCTTTTTTTAGGTTTTGGCCCAAATATATGCCACAAGAGCATAAATATTTACTGAATACAGGTCGGGATTGGCAACTTTTCCTTGTATTTTTTTTTAATATCTCAAAATCGGGATGTCCTGATTTTTGGCCATTTTGAGAGTTGTAAATTGGGACAATCGGCTGAGCGCTTGCGCGAGGCGTTCGTCGGAGGTGACTTTGTTACGATTTTGGCTCACATATATGTTCCAAGAGCATAAATATGTATTAAATACAGGTGGGTTTGTGATATTCTTATCTTTATTAAGATTTATCTCTATTAGGTTTTGGCCCAAATATATGCCACAAGAGCATAAATATTTACTGAAAACAGGTTGGGATTGGCGACTTTTCCTTGTATTTTTTTTTAAATATCTCTCAAAATCGGGATGTCCTGATTTTTGGCCATTTTGAGAGTTGTAAATCGGGACAATACTGATAAATTCGGGACAGTTGGCAAGTATGCCATAGAAATACAGCATTTTACCTGATGATAATGACAAGATAATTATAGGGCATGGTACTATTAGTGTGTTATCAACAGCTCGTTTATGAAATATGGGAAATATCAAGGTCTTATGCTATATTCTATACGAACGTCAGCCGACCTGTGATATTCTAAGCACTTTGCACGAACAAGTCCGGGAAATAAATTCATCTATTAAAGTGTACATGAATTCTGCAATTATGAAAAAATTCACGGGTAACTAAACATTTGGATAAGAATAAATTATATTTAAACCATGTCTAACTCCAATAGTTTATTCAGAGTCTGTTGATATGCATCCCTCGACATCCATCAATACACAGTCTTTAAACGCACAATGCATAAGGGACATAATCAGTTTAGACCCAAGTAGCTCTCCCTAGCCGAACAAGGTCTAGCCGATCTTCTTGACCCTAGCCAAGTCAATACCTGGGTAGAGCAACCATTATAAATTAGATCGTTTGGTAAGTATTGATATTATTCACCATTATATTACTTGATTTTTTGCCACAGACGGGCCAAAGGCAAAGGTAGGACGATCAACTACTTGACAACATGGCTCGGGCGGCCCGAACAATCGATCATCTCTATATTGATTATGTCCTCAAGGAATCGCTCAAGTAAAAGACTGCGCATTGAATGGCGTTGATCAATTGATATTGTCAAACAAATCTAAAATGATATACAATTTTCTAAGCTCACCTCCAATTTCAGCTTGCAGTTCTCCTTGACAATACAGCCATAGACTTGCGACCCTGTTTGACTTCCATCATCGCTTGAATTGACCTTTGACACCATGTCATCAAGAAGCTGTTGGAGGGTGTTTTTCTCTAGCTCTGCTGATCTGCGTGCAGTCATGAGGTCTTTGATATCTTGTTTCAATTTCTGTAATTCAAATTTTGAAATAAACAGATCTCATATTGATAAGTTTAAAAAAGTGAACAGGACTTCTAAGTACAAAAGGGGTTATGGGATGGGATGTGCTGCAAGTTCAGGCTCTCTGGTATTTAAATCAGTCCTTTTCTTCGCAAAATTTTGTATTTTGATGGGGTTTTCTTTTCAAAATTTAACTTTGCGCCAAAATGGCGTATATTAGAGCATTTCTTCACAAAACTTGAGAAATTATGTGCCAATAGCACAAGTCTTAAAGGTGTAGGTTCCTATTTTAGGATGTGTATGATTGACCTTGATCTCTGAAATGCATTGTGCAAGGTTTCAACCATAGCTTGTGTCTTGTTTTCTCTTGAGTGGCAAAAGAAAGTATGCAACCCTGGGGATGAGGCTGTTATGTAAATACAAAAGAAATGGAAAATAGATATACCAATTAATTTTACATTTGGTGCTATATATCCAAAACTATAAAGAATTTGGAGGTAGCATTTTTTATTCATAATCAGAAAAATATTGGCTTTCATTTGGCATCAAAAATATACTACTTTCGGTTAAGCCCAGGGGATGAAGAATGTGATCGAAACCTACACCTTTAAGCAAAAACATGCGATCTTAAACAAAAACATGTAATTTTAAATACATTTTTTTCAAAATTTGGGAGATTTTGTATATGGATGGGTCTTTGTTTCTTGAAAACTGCTATTTGGATGGTGGCGGAGGCATGGTCACAAATTTTGGTTTGGGTAGAGACCCAAACCAAAATTTGTGACCCCCCCCCCAGGTAGCCACTACCGATACAAAGTACAACATGTATGTGATGTTAGCGTAGCGGTACTTCCCTCGCTTTGCACAAATGAGTTTTCGGGTGTCCTGGGTTCGATTCCTGGCCCCGGAGCTGTATGTGCATTTGGTTTACAGTCCATACTCGCTTCCGTAGGTTTTTCTCCGGGTACTCCTGTCTTCCTCCTGCATCTAAAACTGTCACTACATTTGTCCATCCGAGTCTGCCCCCACCAAGGTTATGGGAAGCTGCACAAAGGGTGAATATTACAATCGGAGTACCGATAGAATGTGCTCTACGGAAGCACTTCTAAGTGAAGTGAAATAGTTGCGACGATCTACCTGCAGCGAATCATAGGCGCTTTGTATACTATTCGGTTAAAAGGCGCTGTAAATATGTCATTATTAATATTAGGCAAAAAAAAAATTGTTTGTTTGCCCTCCAGTGGAAAAATTAAAATTTTTGGTCGGTCGGTTGGTTGATCTTTTTTTTTTTACTCTTCACATAATTTTAAAGAATTTTAAAGAATGTCATTCCATGGATTTTATCGCAAATGCCAAGCAATGGAGGTCTTAATCAAATATTGTGGGCCATTTTTTAGAGGAAATATGCATTTTATGCTACTAAATGTGACTTTATACTGCTAAATGTTATGTTTTCCATTGAAAATATTGGGTTTCCATATTTTACATGTTTGAAAAAAAACCAAAAAAAAAACTAAAATCGCGACCCAAATTTTTGCAATTTTTTGGGTCGGTCGCGGAGGGCAAATTAAACAACATTTTTTTTAGGCCTTATTATTACCTCAATGGTGTACTTTTGGTCGGAGAACCTCGCCAGGTTGTCAGCCATGCCCTGGATCCGCTGCTCTCCATACTGTAAATTCTGTTCCATATCGCACAACTTGGCTTTGGTATTGGCAAGATCTTGTTGTAGCGCCCTCTCACGCGCCTCGGATCCACGCAGCTGTTCTTGGACGAGTGCCAGATCACTGTCGTAATTCTGCCTACTTTTGGCAGTGTTTTTCTGCAGTGCATCTCTATTAGAAGAAGGCATCAAGAATTGTAAGATTATTTTTCACAATTTTATAATACTAGTAACAAAATAATATAACAACATTAACCCTATGAACAACACTGGCAACTACTTTATTGATATGAATCGTCATGTGAGTACAAGAAAGTCATATCTGCAATAGCTGCCATTTGTCATAAATTTGGATTGCACACTGTCTAATCTCCAATCTTGGGTCAGTGGTTCTTGAAATGAACACCGTCACCTGAAGAACCATTTCAAGAACCACTGACATAAGACAAGGAATTTTTGAGGGATTTTCCACATTCTTGTGACAAAGTATAAAATAAAAATAACTTGGGGCAGCCATTGCAGATATGACTTTCTTGCATTCACATGACAAAATGGGGTGTCAGGGTTCAAAGGATTAAAACCCCTCATTTTTACAAAATAATAAAACAATCAAAATCAATATTTTAAAATGTACTTATTGTAAAGTGTCAAACTTAAGTTATTTATTGTCATATATATCCATAATTTCATGTCAAAATTTTAGCTCCAGAAAGAATACATAGCAGAGGTGTCAAAGTATAGCCACTCTTTACTTAGGCCAAGAAAAAAAAAATATTGTGTTGTCCTCAAGTAGAATTTATGAAAAATTGAGTCGGTCGGTCTGAATTTTTTTTTTTAATATCTTTTTTAAAGTTTCAAATTTGGGTGCTTTTTCCACTATTTTCAAAATATTTTCTTAAAAAACACCCGATCTGAGAACAATTTGGTGCTTTCCCGACCTTTTTTTTTGTATTTTTTTGAATAGGGTTCGGTTGCTGAGGGCAACACAACAATTTTTTTTTTGGCCTTATGATTTGATCAAATCAATGGCAGGAAATACAGGTTTAGTCACCGGGGAAAATTTGTGAGGCCAAAAACAAAAAGAACTCTGTCTCAGCTTACTTAAGGTCAAAATCCTAAGCGCTATGCGTTTGTTTGTTTTTTTTAGTAAAAAAGGGCTACGCGGATGCGGAAATACCCCTATTTTTTTTATTGCGTTTTTCGGCCACTATTTTTTTTCGCGGCCGTTTATTTAACTTTTTTTCCAGTAGTAGGAAAAAAAGATGGAAAAAAACTGAAAATCTCTCAAAAACCTAAAAAAAAAAAAAAAAAAAAAAAAAAAGAAATGCGCTAAATTTGGATTTTTAAAAGCTATGCATGCGGGAAGCTGAGACAGACTATTTTTTTCCTTTGGCCTGATATTGTAAACAAAATTTATTGCCTGTGGTCTGCAAGGAAGACAGAACAGGGACACATTCAGTCTGCTTCAACAGGTTAATTAGCTCCAAGCTCTCTGTTTTACATGAAATTCCAATCACTTTTTCGACCCCCACTTTTCAAAATCAAATTAAAGATTTTGATACCACAAGGAAGCCCATATTTTTCTCATAACCCCTACAAACGTTCACGTCAACGCCTATATTATTTTTTGGTGAAGAGATATGGTCAACATAGTGTTGAATTACTGTCAGATTTTGTTACCAGAAATAAATATATGGTTTTCTACAGGTCATTCTCATTTTTGTGTGTTATCAATTTGGTTCAAGATATGCACTTCAAAATTCACATTTGCTATAGATCTGTAGATGATGAACTTTCATTCCAATATGAAAAAGTATATTAAATTGTTCACCAGATCAGAATATCAACTTATAATATTCACAATGACCATGGACTCAGTTGAAGAAACACTGAATAAAAAAAAATCATAAACAGCAACAGTTACCTTTCCTCCTGAACTTGTTGAAGAGATTCTTGTAACGTGGACACGTGTATAATCAATCCTTTCAAAACCCGTCCAAATAGTTGGCCAACTTGGCAAACTTGATCCCCAAGCGATGGCCCTCTGCTTTCTTTACAATCACGGTTTTCTTCCTCAGGTGGCGTCCTGGTAGAAGAGCTGCCATTGGATGTGTTCTTTAAAGCAGTAAAGGCACTCCCACTTGACTGGCCAATCACAATGTTTGTACCAGAACCCAAGGATTCCCTGATGGAATCTGCAATGGCCATGTCTTGCACCTCATAATTGCTCAGATTGCCATCTGCTGTAAAGAGGGAGGGGGCTGGTAATGAGCTGTTATCTTTTGGTGTGCTACTCCCTGTGATTTGCAGAGCGCTCAATACTGAGGCAACTATGGAGGATGCGTTTGATGAGGTGGCACTGTTATTCAAGGAACAGCTGGTTGAGGTAGGCTTGATTGGGGACAATTCTTTCTCCTTTGTCTGTACGTAGAACGTTGTGGGACAAAAAAAAAAAAGAAGAAATGTGGACATTTAACAGAGCTATTCAATTTAAACAAATTCTGAATTCAACGATGCAAGGGCGGCGCCAGGGTTTGTTGTCAGGAGGGGCAACCGACATGAGGCACAAAAGGTCCACCCAAATTTGTTGCATAGCTTTTAAAAAACTGAAGAGCAAACAAACTAACAAGCAAAAAAAAGGTCTCACAAGTGTACTAATAAAGATCCAATTTTTAATTTCTTAACAAAGATTTGATAGAAAGTCAAAATTGTTAATAACATTTCTACCATTTTTCCTTTTCCTCTCTTTTCTTTTTTTTCTCTACATCCATTTTTATTATTTTGTTTTATTTTTTCCAGTTACCCCCCATGCACAATGTAATGTTCTGATTTTGATTTCGTAAAATAGCATGCGGTGCTAATTTTTAACACAAATCACTCTACAGTCCTCATACCTTAAAAAAAAAATTTACCTCTAAAAAGTAATACTTTCTTTTTACAATTACAAAAAAATGTATATTTTTGAGAAGTTGGAACAGTTTTTTGGATTTTGTTAAAATAAAGCTTAATTTGCCTAGCCATTCTGCATGTATAAACACTCAAAATTAGCATAAACCTCAAGCCTTAAATGGATACACATAATCTGTGTGGAAAACAAACTTCTGATATATCAGATTTTTATGTAGACATTGTGGTTGTTGACAACATAACTTTTTGGCCTACTGCTTTGGTCCTGACTCTATATTGTCTGTTATTGATAGAAATGACATGAAATGATATGCAATGTTGTCAATGAATAATCAATAAAACAATCAAACAACAACAACAACAACAACAACAGGTATTTAGGACGCTATTAAACAATGTAACATAGCGTTTACACAAAATAAGAAAAATAAATGCAAAGTTAAAACAAGAAAGTCTCAAGATTCTTCTTAAACACCTCCACTGACTGAACAGTTCTCATGTGTGGTGAAAGATCGTTCCAAGCTCGCGCCGCACAGACTGCAAAACTACGATCTCCAATGGCAAGGTTTGTCTTTGGGACAACCAAACGAGTTATATCCATGGAGGGTCGTAAAGCATGGGCTGGATGGAACACACACAGAAAATCGCTCAGTCAGACAGGGTGGGGCTAGGCTGCCAAAAGCCCTAAAGACATAAAGAACAATAATTTTGAAAACAATTCTTTGCCTCATTGGCAACCAGTGTAGAACTAACAAACTAAAATATTGAACACTTTACATACTGAATCACAACAAACATGACCTGAATCACAACAAATAAATGCATGTAATTTACACTGATAAAAAGAAAAAAAGGACCAAGTATATTAAAGTCCCATCCAAAATTTTATGGTTAAGTTAGGGTCAGGGTTAGCGAGTTAGGGTCGGGTCATGGTCAATTTTTTGATGGGACTTAAGGTATACTTTTTCCGAAAAAAGTAGCAAAGAGGGGCAAGGAAACTAATGAAGAAAGAGCAGTGGCATAACTTTATCTATACGATTTACAAAAGTTTGCTTAAAATGAACCAAGTTTTAATGACTATTTCCAAAACCTACTTTGCAACCCCACGCCCGAAAAAAAAAATGTAGGGTCGGGCCCGAATTTTGGGTCGGCCAGGTTACGCCAATATAACAATTTTTGGCCTATTTTTCATGATGATAAAGGTATCATTGAACTTCTTTTACTAAATTTATAGTGTGTGCGCTGTTTATTTCTGGAATAGCCACTCGATCATTTTAAGCGCATTACAAGCTTTGCCACTATTCAACAAACATCAGTGGGGTACCCAGTACTACCCACATCAGGGCCATAATTCCTCACACAATAACCCTAACCAAAAGAAGATATCTGCACCTTCCCATCATGCATGGCTTCCAATGGGATTTCCATCATGCCTTGCTTCCAATGGGATTTTTGTACAGGTAGTAGAGGATTTAGTAATGAAATCCCGGGGGGG
>JXSR01S075558.1:29322-41132 GCA_000969725.1 Ophiothrix spiculata | reverse complement strand
ATTTGCCAACATCATCATGCGAAAGATCAACAAAGTCAGAGAACTGCTCACAGTTTAATGGGCGACTGTCATCAAGATTTTTACGGATGTCACTTACTTTGGTAGTGAAAAATCTAGAAAATCTTGTAGCAAGATCTCTTGGATCGTCAAAAGCAGGCAATAACTTGTTCTGATTATTAAGTAGCGAATTAACCACCTGAAAAACTGTCTTGTTGTTGGCACCATCCAATTTGCTGGTGTAATATGATTTCTTGGCTTTTATGATACAGTCATTGACATGGCAACTAGGTATCGTTCATGATCATCCTCAGAACGAGTTTTACGCCATTGGCGTTCTGCGCGATGTCTTGCGCATCGAGAAACATGAACATCATCATTGTACCATGGTTGATGATGTCTAATGGAACGAGAACGTGTATACAACCCCAATTCAAACAAAAAATATTCCAAATTAATTAAAGCATTACGTGTGGGATATGCGTTCACTGCTAAGCGAACTGCAATATATTTTCATATAATGGGGTAGCCGGACCAAGTATACTTTAGGTCCCATCCAGAATTTTAGGGTTAGGGTTAAGGGTCAGTGTTAGGGTTAGGGTTACTTTTAGGGTTAGGGTTTAGGGTTAGGGTTAGTTTTAGGGTTAGGGTTTAGGGTTTAGGGTTAGGGTATAGTTTTTGATGGGACCTAAAGTATACCTTTTCCGGGTAGCCAAAAGGAAGTAATACCCTCAGAGTCAGTGACTTAAGAATATTCTTTGAAATACAACTAAGCAATACTGTTAGAGTGATTTAAAAGACAAAAATTTAGCAAATTTCAATTTACATTTACATTAAGCCAAAAAAAAAATTGTTTGGTTGCCCTCCACCGAATGACCCTATTTTTCAGCCCGACCCAAACTTTTTACTGGTGACCCATAAATCAAAATGACATCATGATGTGACGAGTCAACACTGTACAAGATATTGAATGACATTCATCTTCAAGTATGAGAAAACATTGTGTTATTGGTTTTACGAAATGAGAACCATGTAGTTTGCGACATATACAGTGTTTTGATATGACAGGGTTCAAATGTAGAACAACAACAACAAATATATTTGCTGACATACGACTCATTTCCCTTGATCATATCACAACTATAACGTGACTAAATCTCAACAAATTTATCGCAACCATGTGAGACAAAGGGTCTCATTAGGTCTGGATATTAGGTCTGCAACCATGTGAGACAAAGGGTCTCATTAGGTCTGGATATTAGGTCTGCAACCATGTGAGACAAAGGGTCTCATTAGGTCTGCAACCATGTGAGACAAAGAGTCTCATTAGGTCTGGATATTAGGTCTGCAACTATGTGAGACACCAGTGTTTCATTAGGTCTAGATATTACGTTAGGGTTTTACCTGATCCAGAACTAATATCCGTACGTTTCAATTTACTACACATATTCAAAATCGGTCCAATCTACTCTAAAGTAAGGCCAAAAAAAATTGTAATGTTGCCCTTTTCTAAATGACCGTAAATCCTGCAAAAAAAAACCAAGTCAGGGTTTTTTCCCCATTTTTTTCCTATCAACTTAACCGCTTCTAGCACAGAAACTCACAATCAATGTGTTCAAGTAACAAATCTTCAGTGTCACATCAGAAATAAATTAAAAATGATTGTGTTATATCATCATATGCCCTAATCGGGGACATAGAGATTTTGATAGTCAAAATTTCCTTCAGGAAAAAAAAAAATCCTGAACGACCGACCCTTATTCCCAAAAGGGCAGGCAACACAACAATATGTGTTTGGCCTAACCACAGTGCACCACAGAATCACAACACATGCAAGCAAAATTCAAAAATGTGACTAATTCCAAACCCATTCTCTTACCAGATCCAGACCCAGTGTCTGCTTGAGTTGTTCTTTCATGGTGTCAATCTCTAGGTGGATTCCTTGCAGGCCTTGGGCTGCATCACTCATCTTGGTGGCTTGGTTCAGTAACATCCAATGTGCAGGGCCCCATTGTTAGTAAACACAACCCCTACCATGTATTTTTGTTTAAATTGTCCAATAAGTTTTTATTTTGCCTATAATTCCAAACCCAATTCTCTTACCAGATCCAGACCCAGTGTCTGCTTGAGTTGTTCTTTCATGGTCTCAATTTCTAGGTGAATTCCTTGCAGGCCTTGAGCCGCATCACTCATCTCGGTGGCTTGGTTCAGTAACATCCAATGTGCATAGGCTTTCGTATTGTCTAGTTCACTCTGGAGTTCCTGTAGTCTTTCACTGTCAAAAAAAAAATGGGCATTAATCAATTGAATTCCCATGTACCGTTCCAAAGCCCAAAATGGAAAGAAAAAAAAAAAGGAAGACAATTTTTTTAAAATTTGACCTCAACAACCTTTTAAACATTTTGAGGGTTGAATATCGAAAAAAGCAAAAATATAAATTTTTTTGTAGTTTTCGGTAAGTTTTGCATATTTCTTTAGAAAAAAAAAAATTTCAATAAAAAAATGTTTTGGTCAGGCTGAAAAATAGGGTCGGTCGGTGGAGGGCAACCAAACAATTTTTTTTTTGCCTTACAGTCAATGGTTCATGAAATATGGCTGTGAGCTTGAAATAAACTAGGATGACCCAGGTCAACCTTTTGAACCTTTTCTGGATTTGACTCAAATGACTTTTTCACCTTGAATGACATTGACCACCATTAAAAGTCTGACACCTAATTGCATTACCATAGGTCTTACAGTTACAAAGATATGCTGCGGACAGCACACAGAAGAGTGACTGGTATGTTTTTCACCATGTTCAGATGAGACAAAAAGATGAACTACCTTGGGAGAGGAAGGATTCGTGTCTTGAAGACAAGTGACGCTAAGTGATAGATCTGGCTCTTGGAATGACTTAGAGGCGGAAGAACCAAAGACAAAAGACTCTGGAAAATACTTTGTCTAAAACTCCAGGGAGTTGGAAAGCTTTAGTGAGATTATGGTGAGTAAACTGATAGTTTCTCTTTTCCATTTATTGTACAACAATATTGAACATATTTTGAGAAATCTCATAGTTTTTCTTTAACTTTAAAATTTCTGCATTCTGAAATCAGGAAAAGAAGTTTTAGAAGCCTGTGTTTAACATTTAAGTTTGTGCGTGAATCCATTTTGAATTTTTTTTTTCTTATTTTGAACTTAAACATTTGCAACTAATGTATATAAGAGGGCAAAAAAGTTCTTAAAAATATCATTGGAAAAGACAGCTTTGAACAAACAAACAATATTTTTATGGCCTACAACATTACATACGTGACATCATCTACCGCTGCTTCCCACTGTTTCCTGGCCGTTTCGCTCTCCTCTAGCGCCACCTTGCATCGCGATAATTCCAGTCTCGTCACTCTGAGATTGTCGTCAGCTTCGGTGGTAGCATCTTCTAAGGTCTTCCTTTCTTGCTCTAGGAATTCACTGTTATCTTCAAGATCCTGAGAGTCAAACGAGGACAAGCATTGGAAATAATGACTTTACTCCTATCAAAACAAAATTGCATTTAAATGAAATCATTTGAACTTTTCAGCATTGCATACCTGTCAACATTTTCAAATTCTGATGCGGGAAACTTTTGTAATCACTTAAATTTACATGTAAAGTTTACGGGCAACTGACATATGAGGCCCAAACAGTACACCCCAAACAAATTTATGTAGGTTAGGAAAAAAGGCCTCCTACGCGCAAAGACGACTCAAAACAATCTTATTATACACGCTAGCGGAACATCGCCGTAGATTTTTTTTTTTACAGATATGGTGACCCGACCAGGAGGTCCACTTAAAAGCAGGAGACTTCCGCCTAAATCAGGGGGACTTGACAGGTATGGCATTGAATATCGTTATTAATAATAAAAAGCTGTTGATTTATATTAACAAAAATCCAGCTGAAGTATAAAGTTCTAAACTATGAGTAAAACTACAGGTTATTAACTGCTTACTTGCTAATTTTCAACCAAACACTTTGGATTTCGCCATGGCAAATGCAGAGATAATCCGGATTGCTGGTATTGTTGGAGTAGAGCTGGTAGGTGCCAATCAGCAAGGAATTTTATTTTTAGATGGAACTATACAGTGTGATTCCACTATCTGAATGTTCCTACCTTCTACAGATTACCTAAGATCCACAAATCTGAAGCAATCCCTCTCAGACCCATGATAGCCAGTAGCACATCAACTTTTGCGTTATATTGAACAACAAGTAGAACACATAAAATATGTCCCTGCCGAATGTGGCCAAAGTTTACCCCATTTGAACTCCTGTGAGCTTGAATGACCCCTGATGACCTTGAAGCGATCTCAAATATTTTTGTAATCAACAATCGACCCCATCCTCCAAGTTTCATGTCAGTACACCAAGGTTTTCCCCATTTGACCTTCTTTGACTTTTAATGACCCCCGATGAACTTTGATCCACTAACCAATACGAACTTTGTCTTTGAACGGTCAAGGGGCACCCACCCACCCACTAAGCTTCGGGAACGTGCGACCCTCAGTCTCTGAGAAAATGTAGGTTAACATTTTCATCACGCACACATCGTCGGACGGAGCCCATTTTATAGTCCCCATACCGATCTTGTTCGGCGGGACAAAAAAATTACCTCGACTTGTTGGTCAATCACCACACCATGTGACCAATACTCATAATTGTCAATAAAGTGAAAGACTCTAAACTTGAGGAAATTATCACACCATATAATTATGATGTCACTGCTTTATTTACTGCACCCCCCTAGTGAAGCACTTACAGGACAAAACCCTTAAAATAGGAAAAATCATTGAGGACATCATTGAGCAAATAATACCACCAATCCATCTCTGCATTTGTCTAAGTAAGCAATTAAATGTCCAGTATTTTACTCATAATTTATATTGATCAATAATAAAAAGATTTTTTATAAAACAGATATAAAAAATCGTTGTTATAAATTATAAGCAAGTCTAAAATATGAATTGACTCAAATTTTGTGCTAATAAATGATTTACATCTATAAATCAAGAACATAGGAATGTGTGCTCAAGCGAGTATCGTAATTGCCAACATTCCCCCCCCCCAAAAAAAAAGGGGGGAAATCAGGAATCAGGACAATTTAGCAACCTGTAGCACGTGGCGCATTCATGGCCCTTGGCTAGGGTCCAGGTGTTCCATTTTGGAACCTTTAAGACCAATTTAGAGTCATTCTTGTACGCTTACTTTAAAAAGGAACAAGATGGTTCGCGAACCAGTAGTCTTACCTGTGTTATCGACCGCCTACTTCATTGACCGCCTACTTTGTTGATCGCCGACTTATCATACATCGTAATGGAACAATTTGACACCTTAACCTTTGAAATTGGACAAACTTGAAAATTTGACCTTTCTTTTGACCTTTGACCCCAACAGGCATGAGATTACATCCTGAAAAAAGCTGGAAAAACTGGAAAAGCGCGCGAAATTGGTAAAAAATGCCTCAAAATGGGCTGAAAATAAATAAAGTTGTAGAAATTTTGACATCCAAAAAAGCTGGAAAATCTCATGCCTGCCCCAAGGGAAAGGTCGTACGATTTGACCATTTTGGAAATTTGACCTCAGATGACCTTTTGACCTTGACTGATTTGCCCTTGGGTCAAGCACTTTCTATGGTCTAAGTTTAATCCATGTGGGCTCAGGGGTTCATGAGTTATGACCTTGACCTCAAAATGACCTTGGATGACCTCAGGTCAACTTTTTGAACAATTTTGAAATTTGACCTCAAATGGCTCCAACCCTACCCACTCACCAAATATCATCAACATAGGGCATACGATTTCCGAGATTTGCTCCGTACAAGAAATGTGGACGGCGGACAGTTTTAAGGAATGGTATGTCTCTTCCTGAAAAATTTTCAGGCGAGACAATAAAAATGTCATGTGCCTGTGATATTGCCAGGCTCAGCCCATCTGTGTTTATTTTTATCTCGTCTATGATACTTTAAGTGGATACTTTTTCTTTCTTAAAATCAGGACAGTCCTAATTTTCGACTTATTGGCATACAGAAAACAGGAAAATCGTGGAAATCAGAGGACAGATGGCAAGCATGTAAGTTGATTAATTCAGGGTTGCCTGCCTATTTCACTTTCCCTATTATCGCTCCATAAAATCCCTAGATCCATGCTATTACAAGCATGTGGTATATGTACCTGTATCCTGGATTGCATTTGTCTCTGCTGATAGCGTAGTGTCTCCAACTCTTGATTCTGTGCCTCAATCTGCTCCCATTGTTGCTCCACTGTGCTTCTGGATAGATCCAGATCAGCTTTCAGCACAGATTTACTCTCCTGGGCCAAACTCAGTTGTTTCTCCATCTCAGAGTTTCTGTTGAGCAACCTGGAAGGATTGAAATTTGGATATTCTAATCAATTAAAGGAAAACAGATATTATTATTGACCATGAAAAAAGATAAATTCATCTAAATTAACCAAATTTCATAGACACACTAGTATGGTATCTTTCTTATTATGCCAAGAACTCACTAATCTGATTCTTCATACTGCTGCTTTAGTTCATCTACTTGTAATTGATGATCCTTCTTTATTTTAGCCATGCATGTTTCTGTCCGTTTCCATTGGTTAGTTTGTGCACTTACCCTTCACACCGCTGCTGGAGCTGCAATCTGTTCTTGATGCTCTGTCTTCATTTTAGCCATGTGTGTTTCTGTCCGTTTCCATTGGTTAGTTTGTGCACTTACCCTTCACACCGATGCTGCAGCTCCTCAATCTGTTCTTGATGCTCAGTCTTCATTTTAACCATATGTGTTTCTGTCCGTTTCCATTGGTTAGTTTGTATCTTACCTTTCACACCGCTGCTGCAGCTCCTCAATCTGTTCTTGATACTTCGTCTTCATTTTAGCCATGTGTGTTTCTGCTTGTTTCCATTGGTTAGTTTGTGACTTACCTTTCACACCGATGCTGCAGCTCCTCAATCTGTTCTTGATACTCCGTCTTCATTTTAGCCATGTGTGTTTCTGTCCGTTTCCATTGGTTAGTTTGTGCACTTACCTTTCACACCGCTGCTGCAGCTCCTCAATCTGTTCTTGATGCTCTGTCTTCATTTTAGCCATGTGTGTTTCTGTCTGTTTCCATTGGTTCATTTGTGCAGACAAGGCTGCCTCAAGTGATTTCTCTTTCAAATGTGCTGCAATATTGGCCTCCTCAAGAGCGTGGCACTGGGCACTGGACTTATTGAAATCTTCTTGAAAACCAAGTGCTTCTGTACAGGGTACACATTTTCAATAAAATAAAATTTAGCAGCATTAAAAGCAATTGGATACATCATTAACTCCACCAAAATTAATTTCGAATTCTAGAAAAAAACCTAAATATTTTCTTATAGGAGTTGATCAGCCAATCAAATACTCGTCCTCAGGAACTTCAATAACTAAACAAATTTGACAGTTTATGTGTTTCTATTATTTACATTTATATGGCAGCACTAAGGGAGGTTCATAAAGGTCTACTATATTGAGCTTGTGGTACTATCAATATTTGTGCAAGAAATGGAGGACAGAGATGCCACTGATTTCAATGGAAAAAACCTGAAAACGCCATTAATTCTTGAAAGATACTCCAAAAAGGGCTGAAAATATGTAAATTAGAGATCATAAAAAACCTGAAATCTTGGTTTGATCTTCTAAAAAACCTGATTTCAGGTTAAAACCTGAAAGGTGGCATCTCTGCCTCCAACTCCATGGATTTTGATCTCATTTGCCTACATAAGCCCAGTTAGAATGCAGGTTTTGGGTTTTTCTTTTATACCATAAGAAGCCTACTGCAGTAGGAATAATTTGGTGGACACATCTCAGTTGACCAAACTTGTGGAGTTGGGCTGTTCTTGTACTGGTGTATTCAATTCTTCAATATTGCTTGTGATATCATAGCAATCATAATAACTCAATCATGCATGTACCAATGCAATTTCAAGTATGAGTATGCAGAAGGAGCCCTACGGCAGCTGGGCGTTCCAAAGTACGTTTGTGACCGTAAAAAAAAAAAATGGAAAAATTTCACTTTTAAATGGCCACAAAACCTAGCATAAACATTATATCCACATGTTTGCTGTCGATAATGGTGCTCATTGGTGGGATCAAGACATGTAGATGTTTAAACATTAAATTAATTGCCAAAATCCTTAAAACGTTCGGTAACGTTTGTGACATCGCACGGAAATGTTTTTTTTGCTCCAAATGACTTCAAAGTAAAAATTCTCTGACATGTTAGCAAATCTTTTATTTCACTTTTTACAGATGATGGGTAACATATTAACAAATATTTCATAAAAGTGGTAGAAAATTCTGTCGTCAGGATTTTTTTAATGTAATGTTTTGTTTGGTTTAACAAAACATTACATGCACGGATAGAAAAACTTTACATTTCTGATTAGAAAATACTTTTCATATACCAAGTAACAAATGTACGACTGAAAAATCTGCTTATCACTGTTGTTTGAACCCAATAGAAACAGAGACATTTTATTTATAAGTGCCAAAATAGATGGCTGTATTCATACAAACTCATTTTTGAAAGTAAAAGAGGTATGCTGGTGTGTACTACCGAAATTAGATATGCAAATGAAGCATATGAAGTCAAAAAATTTTAATTTATCATTTTTAGCCAAAAATTTCACAGATCAAACGACATAATCGATAATCAAATATATCAATAATTTGAAATATGTATAGCGCCCTCATTTTTGCACAAATCTGAATTACCACAAAATACCAATAATTGAGCTCAAAATTAACAAAATTTCAACCAAAATGAAATAAAATGTTGAGAATGGGTTCAAAACTTTAGTATGCAACACATTTCAGTTATTTATACTGATTTTTAACTGTCTGTGAAGAAAAAAAATGAATTTTTAGTTAAAAATGAATAAATGTCCACCTCAAACAACAGTGTTATGTGGTCGAATAAAAAAGCTGATTTTTTGCTTGAAGCAAAAAAATTCATTTTCACTGGAATGAGCCATCTAATTACTAATTATATTCTAGTGTAAATAAAGGTTAAGTGGTTTGATCTTCAGGAAGAGTGAAGTACCTACATGTATTTTTATCAATCCATTTGACAAATATTTGAAGGGGCTGGCCTAGTTTGTTCCCACTACATTTTTACCTACATATTTTTCTACTTAATCGATAAAACATATTACATAATAATGTAACCTGCAAGTAGTTTTCCATGAATTTGTAAAAAATTGGAGAACATTTAATTGCAATTATTTGCCAAGTTATTTTTTTTCTGGAGAGAAAAAAAAAAAGTGTGAAAACAGCGTTTCTCTAAGATTCAAATCTGATATCTTGTTTCTACACCTGTAATGGGCAAACAAATTATTTTTGATTAAATTATTTCTCTTTAAAATTATATATATTAATTGTCTCCAGAAGCTTTTAAGTGCTTAATCCATCTGAGGCACAACTTTTGGATTTAGAAAACAATGAATATACACACTAACATCACAGAATGATATAATTGCAAATTAATACCGTCTCAATTTAAGCCATTTCTGTGTAGATTTTTTTTTTAATTTTTTGGATTTCACTACATTTTAAAGCTCTATCTATTTAGAGCATTTCTATGATTTCTTAAATTCAAAGTGGAATCTAGGCTAACCCCTTTAAACTAGGATTCAAACATCAGCCTTACCAAGTTTGCTTGCATGTAGCTTTTTCTTCAGCTCTGCAACACACTCATTGGCAGTGTCGAGTTGTGTCTGAAGTGCCTGGTTCAAATCCTGACTTGCACTATCTCTCTGCTGGGCTTCTTGCATTTCAAACTCTGCCTGAACCCTTGCCGATACGGCTTGCTGGAGTTGGTTCTGTGTTTCCGTCAGCTGCTGTTGGTTAGCTTCCATCTGAGTTTGCATGGCTTGGTTCTGACCATAGAGTGAAGAACACAAAAGGATACGGAAATGAATGCAGCGACAATGCAACAACTAAAGTCTCGTGAAGAAAACCTTTTCATTTTTACGCGTCTAATGCGCCGAGGTTAATGTTCAAACGCAACTCACATGATACTCATGAGCTTGCGTGATTTGACAGTTCTGTTGCTGTGTGACTTGATCAATTTGATTGGTTTAATGTCAATGCACAGTGCGATTTGGTCCTGCCCTCAATGAAAAGGGGTTCTTTTTTTTCAGACTGCTATAATCCTATTTTAAAAATCTTGGCTTGAACAGGTTGTTTGTGATTTGTTGAATTGTTATTAATGTCCTAGTATACAATGCATATTTCTCATCATTCTTTAAATAGGAATTTCATTTTTGTTTGTTGAACTTGGGTATGAAGCTATTCTCCAAACATATTTATTGATGCTATATAATATCAAGTAAGAGGACAAGATTTGTTTATAAAACATTCCTTTCACATCATAGATTGCAGATAAATCAAAAGAAATTTCGAGTTTGCATTAAATATATTGATATATTAGAATTAGAATTTGACAAAGAAACTTTGCGTGCTGCCATTATTACCGCTAATACTCCAAAAGATTCAAAAATCTCAAAATGTTTTTGGGGAAAATTGGGGATGATGCTGAACTTGTCCAATGCCCCTTTAACATATGAAGGCAGTTGTGTCTGACTGCGTTTTAGAAGATAGAGAAGGTTGCAAAACAGAAAAGTAAATAAACTGTCAGTGATGAGTGAGTGATTGCTGTTTAATTGTGTAATAGAAATGCAAAATGTTTGGAACATTATTTTCACTGAAATAAAACAATGGGTTTCCTGAATACACCATCAAGGTGTCCAAGCTCTTCCGTGTTTCATGTCTTTGAAATCAGAAATGTTTCATTATTATCAATCTACAACTAAAGTTTGGTATTTAATGTTGTTTTCAGACTCATGTAGTTTTGTAACTTTGTTCGCTGCATGACTTCTATTTTTTGCATTAATCTGTTGCTTCCAGTAAGATGCAAATCTACTTGTCGCTGAGATTATCAATTTCAACGATTTTTTTGCTTGGCATGATATTTAAGTTGAAATGAATTCAACCTTCAATGTGAGAAAGCTGCAAACCTTCAAAATGGCAAAGCTACGAGAGTGTGAAACGAAAAAGCCAACAGAGCTACAAAACTATAAAGCTACAGTAAGCATGAAAGCAGCATAATAACAAACTCACAGGGCATTTAACCTTTGACCTACCTCCGATTGCCAGGTTTGCTTCTTGGCTACAGTCTTCTGAAACAAGGTCATAACATTTCTGAAGGCTTCCTCTAAGCATTTAACCTTTGACCTACCTCTGATTGCCAGGTTTGCTTCTTGGCTACTGTCTTCTGAAACAAGGTCATGACATTAGAATGCTTCCTCTAAGCATTTAACCTTTGACCTATCTCTGATTGCCAGGTTTGCTTCTTGGCTACTGTCTTCTGAAACAAGGTCATGACATTACTGAAGGCTTCCTCTAAGCATTTAACCTTTGACCTACCTCTGATTGCCAGGTTTGCTTCTTGGCTACAGTCTTCTTAAACAAGGTCATGACATTACTGAATGCTTCCTCTAAGCATTTAACCTTTGACCTATCTCTGATTGCCAGGTTTGCTTCTTGGCTACAGTCTTCTGAAACAAGGTCATAACATTACTGAAGGCTTCCTCTAAGCATTAAACCTTTGACCTACCTCTGATTGCCAGGTCTGCTTCTTGGCTACTGTCTTCTGAAACAAGGTCATAACATTACTGAATGCTTCCTCTAAGCATTTAACCTTTGACCTACCTCTGACTGTCAGGTCTGCTTATTGGCTACATTCTTCTGGAACAAGGTCATGACATTACTGAAG
>JXSR01S075558.1:8853-19097 GCA_000969725.1 Ophiothrix spiculata | reverse complement strand
ATATGGGACCCCGGTCTATGACGTATTCGGACTTAGGCAATTTTGGTGATTTGCTCTTGTAGCTTTTTGTAACCTTTGGGAGCTTTAGGGTTATATCTTGCATTTGCTTGCTGTGCATAAAATTACTTTTAGACGATTCAAATGTGCTGCAGGTTGTGTTTATCATATGCATAAGGGACGCACCATTAGATTTCCAGGGGGGAGCAGGAAGTTGGGTTCAGGGTTGATTTTTTTTTCCGCGTCCCATTCGGTGGCAGTTTTCTTTTTCTTAGAAAGTATTGTTTTTTCCCCTATTCCATGTTCAGGGGTTAATTTTTTTTTCTTCTGCATATGGAGGGGGAATTTTTTTCCTAAAAACTTCCTGCTTCCCCCTGGAAATTTAATGGTGCACCCCTAATTTCATCAGGTTTAAGTCTGCTGGAAATCATACAGCTCAAGACTATCAAGTATATGCTATCGCACTTGCCTGCCTCAAGAGACATGACCTGGACTTCAATTCATGGTCTAAAAAATGGATTAGATTGATTGACTGGCGTAACATAGAATATAAATATCGTTGGTACGCTTTCTTTTCAATCACCAGCAAGAAAGACAAAATTCTTTGCTGGTTTGGGTGCTTAATCATTTATTTTTTAAAAATGCACCTAATTCGTGAAATTTGGGAGCTAAATTTTCTGACCCTAACTTTTCTTTTTGTCAAGAAAAATTAATGTCGCTGAGGTTACGCCAATCAAACATTTCTTTATAGGCAAAATAAAAATTTATTGGACATTGTAAGGCCAAAGAAAAAAAAAAGTCTGTCTCAGCTTTCCGCGCGCATAGCTTTTAAAAATCCAAATTTAGCGCATTTCTTTTTTTTTTTTTTAGTTTTTGAGAGATTTTTAGTTTTTTTCATCTTTTTTTCCCTATTACTGGAAAAAAAGTTAAATAAACGGCCGCAACAAAAAAATTGTGGCCGAAAATTGCAATAAAAAAAAAATTAGGGGGTATTTCCGCATCCGTGTAGCCCTTTTTTACTTAAAAACAAAAACAAAAAAATGCATAGCACTTAGGGTTTTGACCTTAAGTAAGCTGAGACAGAGTTCTTTTTTTTTTTTGCCTAAACAAAAATCCAGGGTAAGGGTTGCATTTACAAACAATGGGCCCTGCACCCTGGATTTGTGTTTACATTGTGCAATAAATGTTGGATTTGCCTGTAGGTCTCGCTAACCTGTAGACAGGAACAGCCATAGGAGAAGTCAGGGTCTCCGTCTCACTGAGCATCACTGGAGTAAAGCACGTCGAGTTATCAACCATCTGATGAGGTGTCATGGCAACACTAGTCTCTACCAACCTCACAGGGGTCATCCCAACCTTAGCATCTACTCCTGGGATGCGGTCTGTGCAAACTTCTACATGGGCAACTTTGACAGGCGATGTCATTGTACTCAAGCTGGTTGTGTCTATCGGAACAGGATCCAAACCGGTGTCAACAAGTTCTGCAGTGTTGGTGGCAGTAAAGCCATCAACCATTTTTACCGGTGTCATACAGGTCAAGGCAGCGTCTGCGTGTTTAATCGGCGTCATCACTGTGGCTTGATCATTCAAATCAATCGTTGTACCTGTCACACTACCATCCTTCAGTTCAACCTGCAAAGTCTCTGTGGAAACGTGCGATTGCTGTACTGGTGTCGTGTCGGTGGAAACGTGAGATTGATGAATTGGTGTTGTGCAGGTAGCATTATTGATGACGTTAATGGGTGTTTGACAGATACTGACATTGGTCGTCTTAATTGGTGTTCCTGAAGAAACGTCAGAATGTTGAACAGGAGTCATAAATGTAGCACCATCATTGAGAGCCAACGGGGTGGCAGCAAATGTCCCTGTTTCTGTTATCCTTACTGGTGTCATATGTGATGACGAATCAGTATGTCTGGTGGGTGTCATTTCTGACGACATCTCTCTGTGACTTATGGGTGTCATTTCTGATGCCATTTCACTGTGATTAACGGGAGTCATCTCTGCATACACCTCTCTGTGTGCTGTGGGTGTAATTTGTGATGACATTTCATTCAGTGTGACAGGTGTCCTTTGCGATGACATTTCTTGCAATGTCACAGGTGTCATCTGACATGACATGTCATGACCCATTGCTGCTGTCATGGGCTTAGCTACCCCACAAGTTCTTTGTTGTTCAGGAGTCATTTCTTGTACCACATCACATGTGACATTTATTGCATCGTTACTCTCTTGACTGGCTGCATATCTCCCTCTCACGTTACCCCCGTTATATATAGCTTTGACTGGTGTGACAATTGACACTTCACTCGTGAAAGTCCAGTTCTTAAGAGGATCCAACAGGCTCACAATCCGTTGTTCTGTTGACCCTGTTTGCGCACTGTCGATACCTATTTCTGGATCATCTGGATGTTCCATATCATGAACTGATAACTGATCTAACATACTACATACTACTTCATGGACTTGACCGTCATTATGCAATCCAGTGGCTTCAACCTTGGCCCTCTCCAATTCTCTCTGTTTCACCCCAGTGGCATCAACCTTTGCCCTCTCCAATTCTCTCTGTTTCACCCCAGTGGCATCACCCTTGGCCCTCTCCAATTCTCTCTGTCTCACCCCATCTCCTGTCAGCTGAGGATAACAAGTAAGTTTGTTGATAAGACTCTCATCTGCAATGCTGAGCACATTTTCTAATTCTAACGAGTCATGTCTTTGCTGATTTGATTCAATGTCATCTTCCTCTGTCAGTTGGGTTAGCATAGAAGACATAAGTTCCCGTATTTGACTATCAA
This sequence comes from Ophiothrix spiculata, assembly GCA_000969725.1. NCBI lineage: Eukaryota > Metazoa > Echinodermata > Ophiuroidea > Amphilepidida > Ophiotrichidae > Ophiothrix > Ophiothrix spiculata. The sequence goes on along the minus strand of JXSR01S075558.1, from coordinate 16,305 downwards.
ATAGTTCTTGGTTCAGACTTGATACATTATCAGGTGTTGAACTGCTCTGCTGAGAGGAACTTTCTTCCTCCGTCACCTGGGTTAGCATTGCAGACATAAGTTCCTCCACTTGTGTGCCACATGATTCTTGGCTGGGCTTGGTTTCTTCATTTGGTCTTGAACTGCTTTCATCGCTTGTAGGCGTCCAGATGTCGGGTTTGTTGATCTCTGAATATTTCTGGTGAGAAATTAGTACAAAATAGAAATAAAAGCTTATTAAAAATCAATTCAATTTCCAGTGAGATAATAAATGATAGAATTTATTTGCGTTCCCTACCATATGGTGTCTTAATTGATAGAGGTACTTCATAGTGGATGCCATCCAGGGTTGTAGCCACTCTTGATGGCACCATTTACCACTCTTAAGTTTAGGTAAAAATACAAAGAACTTGACTCTCAAAAGTTGCAAAATCAATGGATGCAATTTGTATCACTTTTTTTAAACATTTCTCATATTCCACCAAGTAACATGTTATTTTTTTCTTGCTGAGTATAGGACATCACTAACACATATTGTATTTCAGAAATTTTGTTTCCAAAGCATGAGCAAAATTGATGTTAAAAGCTAAAATGTTTCAAAGAAAGGTTAGAAAACTACATTTTATGTGACCCGTCATATCGAAAGTTCCCTTAAGGGTCCCAAAATGAAAATTGATTTTTTTTGGTCTTTGAACCCTGTTTAATTGTCACAAGGTCTTTTGAAATATTCTATCAAGCCTGGCAGTGGAACCTAGACATTGCTTTGAACTTTTTCAACAAGTAGTGGGTAATGACAAAGTAATGGTACCAATTCCAGGCCTTAGCAATCACTAATATGTAAATTATACATGTGCCATTGTAAACACTTCGTAACTGCGATGGAATTGGGTTTCATAAAGACATTAGAACCCATCGTTAGCTTACAATGCATTGTTGGGTATGGGAATTTTAAACTGGGAACTTCTTTGTTATGCTTAGAAGAGTCATAGGAGATGTTCTGTAATCAAAGCTGAATTCAGACTCGATGCAAACGCACTGAGCATGTGCAGATGGTAGTTTCGAGCTGTTCTGATCAATATCAAAACGCAACACCACTTGCATCAACGCAAATCAAGCTGAACTTTCCATGGTGTTTTCATGTCATCGGCTGCCGCAGTTTGTTTGTGTTTTCACTTGCGGTGCTGTTTGCGGTGAAAATGATTGGAAACACAACGCATTGCTTTTAAGTTTAAGTATGAATTCAGCTTTTGATGCGTTACAGACTACCAATGTATTTTGATGCATTATAAGTGAAATCAACCCCTGATCACTTCACCCAGTGTCCTCTTTATTTACATATATAGGAAATTGTGTGACAGTCAAGAAATTCAAACCAACATTTTCACCCTAGTCTGTCGGACGCACATCCGGGACTTTCGTGACCTGGGGTCACAAAAAAGTTTTCACGCAAACTCCGCCAGTGAGTCACGTTATCACAACAAAACACAGGAAGTGACGTGAATGCGTCCGAGAGAAGAATAGGAATGGCTAATATCGTGACTGTCGCACATGGAGGTCCCTATGGCACTGAGCAAATACAGGTACATGGGCAAACCGAAGGATACTTTGTTAAATTTGCACATCTGCTATCAGTGCAAGCCCTAAAATGCAGACAGTACTGAACATATTAAGAAAATCCAGTTGTACAATGACTCCATGTATACACAAATCAATAATGACAAAGAGCAACAATTCTTCTTTTTTATAGGGGAACCAGTATTCTCCGCCATTTTGTGTCGCTCATGGAGCAGAGTTATTGTACCTCCATATATATTCGGAGTTTGGCCCGATATCCAGGCAGATCGCGTAAATCTTCACTTGACGCATATACAGCGTTTGCATTTTGTTTCAGCACACACCGTGTCTGCTTTTCAAGTAGCTTGTATTGTGACTTGCTATGATCAAAGTACACCAATTTTCCCACTAATCAGTTGCGAAGACTCTCGAAGTGAGGCACGCGTAGCCGTAAACTGCTGGAGGTACAATAACCCACCCTCCATGAGCGAAAATCCAAGATGCCCGCCTTACCATAGGATTTACACGGCCGTGAAATCAAAATGGCGGAGAATACCGGTTCCCCTATAAAGATTCCTTGGAGGCAATACATCTTATAGACTAGTAAATCTAACCCATATATAGTTAAACCTGGAACAAATTGCAACAGAAGGTTTTTTTGTTCAATATTGTAACAATAACCCCACTGAACATTCTCACCAAAATCCGACAAAATCCGACACCGGGAAGTAGGCTAATTAGCATAAATCCAAAATGGCCGCCAAAATTCCCATCAAAATACTACATTTTCATTATAATGGCTTAATAGTATCTTGTAAAACACTTTTATGTTCAAAATTATTATTGGTAAATGGATTCTGGAGCTATAACTGATACATCTGACTCCAAATTATGTCATATGCATAATTCAAATTCAAAATGGCCGCCAAAATAGCTGATTTTCATTAAAATTATCCAAACAACCATTAAAGTGCCTGATATCATAAATAATTTGTTAAAACAGGAAATACCATTAAGGGTTGCTAAAGATCATTTGTCCCCTAATTATACGGTAAGCTTGTTTCAAAATCAAAATGGCGTCTGTTCTTAGATTCCAAAATGGCCGCCAAAATATGATTATATGTGCAAAACTGGGTTAGAAGCCCTTCAAAACAGTATCAAAACACCAAATGTTCAGAAATATTCGATTGAGATTGGCTTAGAGGGTAACAATAGCAGTTTAATTCTCAAATAAGGGTGTTAGCATGTTTTAAATTCAATATGGAGCCTGTTGTAAGATCAGAAATGGCCGCCAAAATACAATTTTAGGCACAAAAATGGGTTGAAGTAGCTTTTAAACAGTATCATGTATCAGGTTTGAACACCTCATGTTCAAAGTAACTGATGGAAAATGGCTTTTAACGTAACAATAAGAATATTTTTTCTCAAAAAAAGGGTATGACCATGTTCCATATCCAATATGCAGCCTATAGTGAGATCCAAAATGGCCGCTGAAATATCATTTTAGACACACAACTTGGATAATTCGAAAACATCAAATATACAAAATAATAGATACCGTAGTAAATGACTTTGATGACAACAATTATAGGAGCCTTTCTTCCTATATAATGTTGTTTGCATATTTTAAAATTAATGATCGAGCCTATACTTTGAACAAAAATGGCCGCAAAATACAATTTTATGCAAGGTAATGGATATAAGCGACTTAGAAACATTTCCGATATTGGATTTGAAACGGGATAACAACCTTATTTGGGTAGAATTTAATACTCCTACAGTTACCTGTAGAGCCATTTTCCATTGATTATGTTAAACATTTGTGTTTTTGATATGGTTTCAAAGTAACTAACTCATTTGTATGCATAAAATTGTGTTTTGGCGGCGATTTTGAATCTCTGTACAGGTTCCATATTAAATTAGAAATATGCTAATATACCCCTATTTGGGGAAAAAATGATCTTCTTGTTACCCTCAAAACTATTTTCCATCGACTATTTTGAACATGTGGCGTTTTAAAGACCATTTAAAAGTCACCTTAACCCATTTTGTGCATAAAAAGTTTTGGCAGCCATTCTGGATCTTTTAACAAGCTCCATAGCGAAATGGAAACATGCTAACACCCTTATTTTGGAAGAAATGCTACTATTGTTTCCCATTTTCCATAGATTGCTTTATCCATTTTTGTGCCTAAAATTGTATTTTGGCGGCCATTTTTGATCTCAAAACAAGCTCCATAGTGAAATTGGAACATGCAAACATCCTTATTTGAGAAGAAATGCTAATATTGTTTCCCTTAAAGCCATTTTCCATCAAATACTTTTAATATTTAGTATTTTTGATACTGTTTTGAAGTGCCTGTAACCAAGTTTTGCACACAAAAATGGATTTTGTCAATGTTTTTCGGCCATTTTGAATCTCAGTACAGGTTCCATATCGAATAAGAAAAATGCTAACAACCTTATTTTGGAAGAACTGATCCTAATTTTACCCTCAAAACCATTTTCCATTGATTATTTTAAAAATTTGGTCTATTTGATACCGTTATGTTAGCCACTTTAACACATTTTGTGCCTAAAATTGTATTTCAGTGGCCATTTTGGATCTCATAACAAGCTCCATAGTGAAATTGAAATATGCTAACACCCTTATTTGGGAAGAAATGCAACTAAGGTTTCCCTCAAAGTCATTTTTCATTGATTATTTTTGAACATTTGGTGTTTTTGATACCGTTTACGAGTCACTTTAAACCATTTTTGTGCCTAAAATCATATTTTGGCGGCCATTTTGGATCTCAGAACAGGTTCCATATTGAATAAGAAAAATGCTAACAATCTTATTTGGGAAGAACTGATCCTAATTTTACCCTCAAAGCCATTTTCCATTGATTATTTTAAAAATTTGGTGTTTTTGATACCATTATACAAAGCCACTTTAACCCATTTTGTGCCTAAAATTGTATTTTAGTGCCCATTTTGGATAACAAGCTCCATAGTGAAATTGAAATATGCTAAAACCCTTATTTGGGAAAAAATGCTACTACTGTTTCCCTCAAAGCCATTTCCCATTGATTACTACATTTGCTGTTTCTGATACCATTTTCGAGCCACTTTAAACCATTTTTGTGTCTAAAATCCTATTTTGGCGGCCTTTTTGGATCTCAGAACAGACTCCATATTGGATAACACCGTATCTGAGAAGAAATGTTACTATTTTTACCCTCTACACCATTCTCCATTAACAATTTTGAACATTTGGTGTTCTTGATACTATTTTTAAGTGCCTCTAACCTTTTTTTGCACATATAAACATATTTTGGCGGCCATTTTGATTCCAGAACAGGCGCCATTTTGATTCTGATACAAACGTACAGTATAATTAGGGAGTAAATGATCTTCTTGTAACCTTTAATGTTATTTCCTGTTGATTATATATGATGTCAGGCAGTTTAAAGGTTATTTTGGTCGTGTTTTAGGAAAATCAGCTATTTTGGCGGCCATTTTGAATTTGAAATATGTATAAGACATAATTTGGAGTCAGATGTATTTGTTATAGCTCCAGAAGCCATTTTCCAATAATAATTTTGAACATAAATATGTTTTACATGATACTATTAAGCCATTATAATGAAAATGTAGTATTTTGGTGGGAATTTTGGCGGCCATTTTGGATTTATGCTAATTAGCCTACTTCGCGGTGTCGGATTTTGGATATAATGTTCACAAGGACCATACAAACAAGTTGAAACAAAAAAACCTTCTGTTGCAATTTGTTCCAGGTTCATCATAAGTTTATTGGACTATTACCCATACTCCAGTAACAGAATAGTAATTTGACTGAGAATGCGGCTTTCAAACCAGTGAAGCGTTGTTTCTTGCTTACGCACAATTTGGCGGAAAAGTGTAAGATGCATATTGCGTTGTAGTCAAGTAATAGTAGCGCTTGACCAAATGCAGAGCTGGGTCACTACGCACTCGCGCCAGGCATGACGCTAGCGTGGCACTGTGGCACAATCCCCTAAACTTAGCCAAATTTTTAGAGTGCAAATAGATATGTTTCCTATCTGTACTTTCTTTAATCTATGATCTTACCATTTTGACATCAGTGAAGACGGAATTCAGTTCATCCTGTATGATCTGATTGGTTAGAGTGTTGACAATAAACTCCAAGTTGCCACTTTTCTCAGTTTGGTTCTTTTTAGTATGCAGCAGTTTTCTAATTTAAGGGAAAAAAGAGTTATTTTATTAAAAATAAAAGTAAAAAATGTAAAATGAAATAAAAGACAACCCTTGATATGTAATATATGGCTTACAAACCAGAAGTCTCTGCCTACTTTATTGACCACCTACCACATCATTCAACATATTGACCTAAAATGACGTTGACCAACACATTATTGTCAAACGCAACAAGGAAGCAGTCCTTGAACTGATCGATATTTTTATAATTTGATCAACACTAAATAGGCGGGAATTATGAGGCTTTTCTTCATCCACAAATAAACATAATCCCAGTTACATGTGCGCCGTAGGTACTGATGCGCGAGTCACACGTGCAACGCGCGCTGTGTCTCCTGCAGTTGTGCTGTGTCCAGCTACGCACGCGCTTATCTGTATCAATTCACGACGTGAAGTGGCCCGCCTATTTAGTGTTGATCAAAGTATAGCAGATGGAAAAGTTACAAACTATTTAAAACTTTCAACTTTCACCTACTTTAATCAAAAAATTGTCAAAATTAGTAAGAATTTGAAAGAAAAACTTTATAAATCACCTACATTTTTAAATGACAATAATAACTTTGCACCATCTTTTAATTTTTGTGCCTCGGTACTTTTACCTCTGCCCAAAACAAAAACCTCAAATTTTATACAATGACCTCAAAAAAACAATGGTGCACAGTTTTTGTCTAAACAATAGTAAACATTTTTTAATTCATGTCAAGGAAATAAAACAAAGACTCAAAATTACTTTGAAGAGCACATCTTTTTTGCAGGTGTTGTCAATGGCACTGCTCTCTTGGCATATGGTGTGAGAGTGGCCTTGGTGGGCGGTCTTGGAGTGTTTTTCACATCCTGATTGACCTGGGTTAATAGAGGTTGACGCGTTGGTGTCCCACGGCCTGGGGTCTGCTGGTTGACTTGTGACAAAGGTTGACGCATTGGTGTATCATGTCTTGGCAACAGTGCTGCATTCTGAAAATAGAAAATGAAGATGGGTTAGAGTTAAGCAAAGTTTTTGAATTTATAAAAACTAAAAACAAAAAAACCCAACAACAATGAAACATGCACAATAATGCACTTATTTGGATATTCGTAGGTTAACGGTTAAAGTCCCTGACTCTTAATCAACTTTACTCTACTTGCTCCGTGGTTCAGAAGTCACGGGTAAAGCAGTTGGTCCTCTGTACGAATAGACTTCTTCATGGGGTATGCATTTCATGCAAGTACTGTGTATCATTGATTGGTTGATCGGGTATTGAACATGGTGGGTTTGAATCCAGTGGGAGGTGTGTGTAGTGTCCTTGAGCAAGATTCTTATCCTCATGTTTTCCTCTCCACACAGGTATCAAATGCAGTACCGGCGTTCCTTAGTGCCAGGAAGGTAACAGGCTCGCAGAGGAGGTGTGTCGATCCCCTCACCGCAAATAAAACAAATAAGTGGAGTCTAGCCTAATCACTTTGAAAGAAAGATGGGCACTCTGATTTGTGTAAATACAGCTCGTCTCCTTTACCTTTACCTTCTCCTGTCACAAGTCTCTAATGGTGCGTTCAGAGTCTAGTGATTTCATCACTGCAACATCACTCGAAACTCAGTCTTTACACGCGCTACGATTAGTAAGATTTCAAGACTGCATTGCATATTCAGCAATGTTGCAGTGAT
>JXSR01S075556.1:62385-77409 GCA_000969725.1 Ophiothrix spiculata | reverse complement strand
GAATTTTTCACTGCGCTGTGCTCCGCATCCCGACAGCAAGTGACCATTTGGCGGTTGACTCCTTGCCCACGAGATGGTACGCGACCGTACCACATGTATCCCTCCGCAACGCCCAACCAGGATACACGAGGCGGCCTGATTGGCTGCCTGGAGAGGGGGCGTATACATACACCGCAGTACAGGCTCATCAGAGCAGAAAAGATCGACTGATTGGCATATGGGCAGTAAGGTTGGCAGTTACTTTTGCCCCGCTACTCCATACTAAAATTTTAATAAAATGAGGATTGCAAACAATCCAAAATGAATAATGGACAAGAGACTAAAATCCCTCCCCCCAAAAGGCGCTTTTGATTAGAGGGGCCTAATAAAAACCGCACATAATGCTGTCATAGGCTAAAGGTCAGTTACCTACAACTTCATCATTTAAATAAGTGTGTAGGAAGTCTTGAGTTGAGCATGTAGAATTCTTGTTCCACTGTAACTTTTGATTTTTTTTTATTTAAAAGTATGTTGCTAAACATCTTTATGAAATAGAACCCTATAATCATTCAATCAAGATGAAGTCAAAACACTTCACTGGAAATTGATGATGTAAAATTTGACTGTACAATTAATTACAGTCACGTGATGAGACGATGACACATGCAATTCACGGTAAAAGTATAAAGCCAATCGTCGACTGTAAGCATGATTTCGGCAATGTTTTCTTAAAAATTTTTTAAAACGGTGTGTCTTTGTGTATGCGTTTCCTCTTTAAATGTTAAATTTTCAATGCGATTTTGGTAAGAAACTGAAATATTTACGATCAACAAGAGTATGAGGAATTCTGCAACCAAACTGTGCCACGTAATTGCAACACAGAAGTCAAGGTCGCCAATCGCCAGTGTTAGTTAAGCATTGTACTTTATTTGGTTGGCGAGTAGAGGGAAAATCTCTATATGTGACCCGTCATATCGAAAGGTACCTTAAGGTCGGCAAAATCAAAATTTATTTTTTGGTCTCATCTGAAAGCTGAGATTTTAAGCTTTAAAATGACACCTTGATTTTGGTTATTGGATGTTCGGTTGCGAAGTTACACTCAAATTGGTAAAAGGCATCGGGCTGATTCGGAAAACTATAGTTCTATAGAAAATCGAGTTTAAAGTTTTTGTACTTAGTAAATCTTGAATGGAGAGAGGAATTTTTAGCTTGGTTTTTAATACATTTTCTTATGTTTTGGATGTTGGAACCTGATTAATATAATATAATACACTTCAATGATAACCTTTCTGATGAAATTATATATTCGACCTTGGACGTGATTTTTGACTATGCTTAGCTTCAATGGCCCGTATCTCGTAATGTACTATGCCGGTATTAAGGTACCTTTCGATATGACGATCCACATATATCAATAATTAATTTCCGATATATCGGAAAGAGGTCAATATTGCCCAAGCTTACTTCAACATGTACAAAGCTGTTCATCGCAAATCAACAACTCAGCATCCGATATGTCAGCACATTTTTATCACGCTCGGGTGGCTAAAGCCCCCCTCGAGCAATAAAAATACGCAGACATGGATGCATCGTTGTTGATCTCCGATGAACAACTCTGTAGCATGTTTGAATACCTAAATTACTTTATTATTACAACAAGAATCACTGGATATTTTTAAAATTTACACTGTACAAACCAGTATTCCTGCTAAGGTCAAATCAAATCACTTTATTTACAATATCATAAATCATATATGGTATTTCAACTTGCATCAATTCGACCAATTGGCTTGAAACATCTTTCTCACACATGTTCAAAAATATGTTGCACCAATTGTCAAAACACCCGCGCCAGTTACGTGTCATCCAATCTATTCAGATTACTTTTTGTTTTACGCAAACAACTGTGCGGTCATTATTATCAGGTAATAATGACTTCTTATAATGACCCGTGCATGTGATATCATTAGCGCTGAATGCCGTTGTCTCATAAAATGCCAATCAAACGCGCGTATGCACCACACACATGCGGGTTGTTCATATTACGCGATGATTGTCACACATTGACTGATTGAAATTCTCTTAAAGGGATAAGTAGACCTTTCGCGGTAAGAAACAAGTTTAATAAAATGCATTAAAAATGTCGAAAGAGCGGTTATAAATGACAATAAAAACTTTGCACCATCTTTTATTGGGTCGTTGTTTTGCTCCTCGGTACTTTTCTTCGGGAGCCATGTTTCCTCAGTAAAGTACCTCGGCCCAAAACAAACACCTCTGATTTTAAACAATGACCCCAAAAAAGTTATAGCTTTATATTCCTTGTACCTATGTTCAGTTCGTCTATCTCCTAACTTTAGATATATAAATATATTAGATAGATGGTCGCAGCAGGAATGCTCCTGAACTATGGTTTGTCTCGTATTCTGTCTATGTGTTTGTGTTGTACCGGTACCTAGTCTGCCGCACTATTTGGTTATTTAAACTCTCGGTATATCTGAGAGGCGGAATAGCTCAGCGGTAGAGTGCTCGCCCTGCAAGCAAGAGGTCCGGGGTTCGAGTCCCTGTTCGGCCAGGATTTTTTTCTAATAAAATGAAATCCTGGTCTGTTTGTGATTTGTCTAATTGGTATAAATGTTCTAGTGTACGATGCGTATTTCTCCATTCCTTTATCTGATTATATATATTAGAAATACGGTTGCATCAGTTCTGGTCTCGTATGCTAGTGTGTAGCTTTATATTCCTTGTACCTATGTTCAGTTCGTCTATCTCCCAACTTTAGATATTATTGTCTAATTAGCAGGAACACTGGTTTGAACATTTCAGTGTAGTTGACCAAGAGCTTTTGAAAATAACCCATATAAATTGATTGTTTTGTTCTTTTGCAGTGTCAGTCCATCGTTTGTCCTGATGGATATTCAAGCCTCCACAGTAGTTACTTATGTCTATCAACTCATGGGCGATGACGTCAAAGTGGAAAGGATAGAGTACAAAAAGAACTGAAATTACCCTCAAAATAGGAATTGTAAGACAGAGAGAGTTTAATGCTGGTTTTACAGGGGTGGGGGAGGGGTGGAATTGCTTTGGTTTATATACCTTGACAAGGACTATGTTTCCCATAGGTTAATTACTGGTTTTGCAAAACAAACCTCAACATTTCTGACACCTAGATATGTTTTAAAGAATAATTTTGTAACTCAAAATATGTCATAGTTGGATTATAATCAACTCCACTCATAGCAAAGTTATACAAAATGTTTGAGGGGCTACTTTACTGTGTGTTGGAAGTAATAATGGGCGATGCTGCAGACGATTAACTGATAAAACTTGGCAGTAATAAGGCAATTCTGCACCCCCCCCCCTGGTTTTACACTCTTGTAGCATCGCAGTTTTGTGGCTCTGTCATCTGCTTAGTAGTTATTACACTTTTCTGCTGTGGCTGGATTTTGTCATTTTGCAGCTTGCAAGTTTGACTCTTGTCAATTTGAAAAATTATCTCATTCTGCCACCTATATTCGGCCTAAGTAAGTATGTACCGGGGTATATATGTATTGGTTCATACTTCACTGCAACGACAGCTGTACTTTTTAAATATTTAAGTATGCAACAAGCCACCGAATAACACATAAACCAATTTCATCATACGCAGAAATAAATTAGTCCGTACTTTTCGAATCATAACAACGTATCCAATCATGTTGAATATTCAAATGAACTTATATTCAAGATTTGCCTATGTATAGTAGCAACAAAATTAACCAAAAATAATACCAAAATCATGAAAGATTCATGTACCAAATGTATTAATATGCAGTGATTTGGTCCTAATCAGTCATTGCTAGTCTCTTACACAATACAAAACCACCAGTTCACAATGTTGTAGAATACAAGGGATAAGCTATGGATTTTGTAACAGAGTCTGCTTGCTTGTTGCATACTTCAAGGTTTATAGAGTATAGAAGTGACAGATTGTCATTATACAAAAACTGCAGGCAACAAGAGTGTAGAGTAAAATAAAGTGAATATACCTGATATATGTGGAGGCCTGCTTTTGCCATCGGAAAGTCGTGTTTTGAAAAGAAATATGAGTAGTTAGTGATGAAATGCCCATAAATTATAGTTAATTGATGTAATCTTGCATTTTGGGTATGTTTCATCACTAACTACTCACATGACTTCCTGTACAAAAATTCCAATAGTCTATTGGAAAGCTTAACGTGTGAGTGCAAGGAAGTTGTATAATCTGCAATGGCTGCCATATGTTATCAAATACCATGTCATTAGAATTTTAAATACATCCGAATCACTGACCAGGGTTCCTGCTAAGGCAGTATGGCGCAAGAAAAAGATATTGTGTGTATCCCATAATGCATTGCTTCAAGTAGGAAATTTTCGTACTACGGTAACTGAATGGTAATTTGACTGAGAATGCGGCTTTCGAGGCAGCCAAGCGCTGTTCCTTGCTTACGCCCAATTTTACGGCAAAATGTAAGATGAGTATTGCGTTGTAGTCAAGTACAGTAATAGTAGCTCGATGCTGAACGCAGAGCTGGGTCACTTCGCACTCGCGCAGCGTTGGTCCAGACATGGCGCCCGCGTGGCGCAATCCCCTAACTTAGCTGAATTTTTAGGGTGCAAATAGACCAGTTTCCTTTCTGTTCTTTCTATGGAAATTTTGTACAGGAAGTCATGCGAGTAGTTAGTGATGAAACATGCCCAAAATTCAAGATTACTCCGATTGACTTTGATTTATGGGCATTTCATTACTAACTGCTCACATGATTTCCCATAGAGGGGAGCGTGGCCGATTGGCACAGGTCTCGTAATACAGAGGTTGTGGGTTCAAGCCCCGGGCCAGGCGGTTTACGTCTCCTTGTTTCCTTGGGCAAGAAACTTTGCTCTAATTGCTCCGTGGTTCGGATAGTAACGTAAGCCGTTGGTCCCTTGTGCGAATGCTCCTTATTGGGGCGCTGCATACAGTGTATACCTGGTGAGTCATACAAACAATTCAATAGGAAGCAATGCATGATGGGATACACATCTTTTCTTGTATGGTGCAGGAGTCTGGAATAATGGGCGCAATACATTTATGTAAAAGTGTGAAAAAGATGCTTTTCTTGGCGCAAGCACCTTTTCAACTTTGTCAAAGTTAGTATAATTGACGCAAGCTCAAAAACTTTATACTGCCACTTACCGAAGACTTGACATTCTCCAGTGTACAGTGGGAATTTATGATAAATGGCAGCTATTGCAGATACCACTTCCTTGCACTAACCAGAACGATTTCATCCAGTAAGGCAACTCTGTATGCATTTATTATTTTGCTTAACTGTATATATCAAATAATATATATAAGCTATTAAAGCTTGTACTTGTACATGTATACAAAACTGTAACAGAAATATTATGTTTGGTTACAATTTTGAAATTTAGAGGGTTTCTTCTCAAATTAGTTTATTTGATTGTTAAATGCTCATTTCATGATAAAGTTGTAGCACTCTAAGTTATATTTAAAGGAGCAACTGTAAAGGAGCATGGTCCTATTGTTTCAAATTTTTTAAATTTGTGTACCAAAATGTTGCTTTTATTTTTTTTCGCAATCATGTATTTTGGACATAGGGCCTACAAATGAAACATAAATAAATTTACACAGTGAAGTACACACAACTATGAAAAATCAAAATTTGTCATAAAGTTACATAGGTTTGACTTAAATTTAAAACTAAAGCATCTTTATTGATCATCTTTCGTATGAAATTTAAATTTTGAAAATTTGGACTACGGTAACGCTCCTGTGAGTTATTATCAGTCAAATCAGCAGGTTGTGTATGCCATGGAGATTGTGTAGCTTCTAAGGTGGCAAATTGTGGGTATTTTGGCTCCCGTGACTCGTTTGTTTTATTTTGGCATTGGTACCAAGGACTCAAATATTATTTATGGTTCCACCAAAATAAACTTTGGAAAGAGCTGGTTGATGCCAAATCCTCACAAAGCATGTCTATTATCCACATGGAACATTGAGTGTCAATATATTGAGGACTTTGTGAAATATTGAGGTAACTTAAGCTCATTTCTGGATCATACTCGAGTTGTTCGAGTAGGCACCCAGGTCCAGGAATGCAATGCTGACCAAAGTCCATACTTCCCTACCATTGTCAAAAGAAAGTATATTAATCTGCAATGCTGACTATAATTGCCATTTAAAGGTGTTTATTCCGATCACTTTTCGACTCCGAAATCAAATTTGAGATTTTGATATGACAAGAATGGTCATATTTTTCTCATTACTCCTGTAAATTTTCACAGTCAAATAGTGTTTCTTTAAGGAGATATGGTTAAGTTAGTGGTTAACTACTGGAAATTACACTTACTAAAAATCTCTCTTGTATAGTTTTCTATGGGCCTTAGTCAGATACATTTTTGCGAGTAACATCAAGTTGGGTGACTCAAACTTCAGAATTGCATTATGTAGGTGGTGGTCCTTTGAATATTGTATTAAAAAGTATTTGTGGCCAGATCAGATCACCCAAATTTAAAATCAAAATTGGACATGGATCAGACCAGGTGATTCCTTTTGCAGGGGTAGGGCAGCATGGACTTAGGTCAGTGTTACATTCTGGACTTATTTAATTGTTTCACAGGCTTAGACAACGGGGGAAAAATCCAGTTTTGCGGACGGGCAACCTTTCAAGGCGGGGGAATTTTTTTTCTAAAAAAAATTGTCCTAAAATAACCCAAAAATGGGGAAAAACTAAAAAAATTTACAAAGAAATTTTCTTTAAAAAGATAGCCAAAATTGTTAAATTTTGGCCAAAAAATGACAGTTTTTATGTAATTTTGGTAAAACTAAAATTAAAAAAATAAACCTTCAAAAACGCAAAGTTAGGGTCCGTCGGGCCCGTAAAACAGGGTTGTTTTTTTTTCATTTTTGTCGCCTCGCATTGACTTGGTGCATTGTGATCCAATAAAATACAGTCTTTACACATGAACAGAGTTTTTGAAGTCAAAAAATTTCCTACAAATTAAACCTTATGCCGACATTTGAAAGAAGCACTGCATGAAATGCCAACAAGTATTGCATTTGTGTCCAAAAATCATTCTTTCTCACCACACATGTGCGATCAGGTGTTCATGATTTGTTGGAAATTAAAATGACCTCAATAATGTTGAACTTTTTTATGCAAAGACTGTATGGGTAGAATAAAGTTGGGTAATGCATTGACACAGACTTTGAACATTCCTTAGAAATACACGTTCTGTTGTATTTTTTATAAATGAATCTCAACCTAACTTGCAATAGCAAGCTAAGACGATTCAAATGAGTAAAACAATATTACCAACCATATAGATGTCAGTTTGTAGACAAATAATCATGAAAATGTATATTAAAAATCAGTGATAATGGTACAAAGGTTATCAGGCGGAGTTTTATTTGCATTTGGTATATTGTTACTTGTTGACTGAATTTATAGAGATACCAAGGTGGAGTCTGGGGGGTAACTAATATGTGTCCCGCTGCGGCAAAAGGATGCAATTGTCTATCGTACATGTTGCTTATTGTAGCATATCTGATGTATACAACTAGTATACATATGATATGCTACAATGAGCTTCATGTAGGAGATGACAACTGCATCCTTTTGCCGTGGCTGGACACATATGTGATGACTCACACCGAAAAGGGGGACTTTGCGACGATCTGCAGACTGAGATATCAGGCTTTTTAAGTTGAGAAGTGGTAACATTTTCGTCTGGGGGTGAATTTGAGATTTTGTGATATTATGAATCTTCAAAGTTTTAAAAATCTTCCTACCAAGCCATTTTCTATAAAATTGCGATAAAAGATGATTTTATGACAATTTTCTAACACCGTGTCAATCTCCTTTTCGCAATTTTGTGATCGGAAGAAAAAACATCCTTGAAAACAGGCCGTTTTCTCAGTTCAAATTTTAACTCTTTTGGCCGACTGTCCTAGGTATATAATTAAAGATATGTATCTTGACAATGTCTGTGTCAAATTTGATGATGATTGGGTGCTCCTAAGTACCCGTTGCTTTCACAAACCCAAACTTTAAAGCCTGTTTTCTCCAATTGCTATTTTTGAAAAGTGATCAACACGCTCTTACTAAAATAGCCATATCTTCGGAACCAAATGACTTGTGAAACTCTAAGCTTTCACATGATGCCAAAAACTCAATTTTGATGTTGGAACCAAAGTCCCCCTTTCGGTGTGAGTCACCACTTGCATCATGTCACAGGTTCAAAAGACGACCCTATGCGAGACAAAAATGATTGAAATAATACTCTGAGACAATAAGGATGTCCTAGCCAAGACCATACCTGTTCAAATGAGTAGCATTATGATGTGTTGTTGGCCCACACGGTAGGCTGTCAAACTTAACCCTTTGAACCCCGGTCATTCCATGTGTATCTGTACTGCTGGCCCGGGTCATCCAGAAAGTTTAAAAACACAATACATGTATAACCCTTAAACGTACTTTGATTTTACTGGCTCGTCTGGTTCAAAGGGTTAAACAATGAGTAGAGTTTTTTAAAGGGAAGGCTGAAAATGAACCCTAAACTGACCCCTGAAAGATGAGTCTGTGTGTTTTCTCCTTTATTTTCTTCCGAATTCTCTGCAAGGTTGATGGGTGAAAAAACTGGCATTTATTTCTTAACTCTTGAAAGGGTGATTAGAGTTTAAAAGGGAAGGCTGAAAATGAACCCTAAATTAATTAATCTAATGATAATCTAAAGATGCATTAATACAATGCTGGATTGGCTGCAAGGTTGATGGGTGCAAAAACTGGCATTTGTTTGATAACTCTTGAAACTTGGTTACCTGGTCAAAAAACCCAGTTCTTGTAGCTTATCAATACCAGCCTTACCCACATTAAGACAAGGAATATTTTGCAATCATACACGTGTTAATTTCATGTACTTAAATTCAAGCCAATTTGTTATTTCTTTACTCTTTGTTTCCTATTTTGCACAGCAACTCTCTAGAGTATACATCCTCGTTACACTTAAAAAAAAATCTAGTCATATTGGCTGGAGAAAATTTAAAAAAAAATGAAAAATCAAGAAAGAAAACAGAAAATGAGATAAATTCAGAGTAGCAGAATCTTTATGGAAAATGAGATTTATGTTATTGCATTTACAGTACAATTCCTTCATGAGCAAGAAGTAATTCCCCATTACACATTTCGATAAAACTCGGATAAATCGGGGACGGTCACTTAAATACGATTTATGATGTGGTCCAAAATGGCAGCTAAAACAAGGGTTTAGCCAGGATTTGAAAGTAGGGGGTCCAACATGGCGACCTTTCGGCAAACAAACGAAAACAACGCGGTATAAAGCCCATTTTAAATCCACAAATTACATAAATTGATCAGATTTTGTGATGATGATTATTGAAGATAAATTATAACATTCAACGTTGAATTTCATATCGTACAACACATTTTTGGAAGCCATATTAGACGGCTGTTGCATTTTACAGGGCCTCCATTTTCGTGATCAGCCGTCCAAATGACAGTTGGACGGCTCTCTGGATAAACCCTTGAGCTAAAATACATTTTATACATTAAAATAGCCTTCATGCTACATTAAAACACCATTTAAAACATTACATGTAGGTATTGAAAATAATCTGAAAATAATCAATCAAACAACTTTGAGGGTTACAACTGAAACATTTGTTCCGAGATAACAAGATTCAAATCTGATATGACAGTCAATCATGATAGAGTCCAAAATGGCAGCAAAAATCCATTTTTATGCACAGCAATAGAATTTATTGACATTATAACAGGCGCGTACCCACGAATTTCTGTTTGGTCGGACAAAGAAAGGGCGTGGGGTCCAGGGGCCCGCCTAAGGGCCCCGGTGGGGTTCAGGGGCAAAGCCCCTGGCGGGGGTTGAGGGGGCGGATCCCCCCAAAGCCAGAGCATTTTTGACTATTTTGATGCTCTTGGCGGGCTCTCCTGGTGAGTATTTATCAATATCCTCCATAATTTTGATCTTTAAAAATGGCAGAACAAACCAAAAAACATACCGTTTCATTCGATTTACCATTACATGTAGGATTTTACCTCATCCTTGATAATATCAAAGTAAATTTCTTCCTTGAACTTGTGTTGTATGTAGGCCCTAATGTATGAAGAAAAAGAACAAAATGTAAGCAACATTATTTCGCAAAGAAGAATCACTAACACTTTAAAAATCGTTTTTTGGGGGAGGTATTTTTGCCGACATGCCCAAGTATTTTAGAAATTTAAAATAGAGTTATCGCTTATGTATCCTACCACATATGCAAAGAGGATGTCTGAGGGGTATCATGTCCCCTCATTAGAAAAAACGGTATTTGGAAACACTATTCACGTAATTTGGTGCATATTTTTTGCTAGCAGATACCTGAAGTTAGCACTTTTCGCAATCACATGTAGGCCGACGACTTGTATTGAACAAGTGAATCAAACATCTTAAGGGGGTGTCTGAGGGGGATGTGCCCCCTCAGTATTATAGTTAGAAAATTTTGGAATTTCCAACTTTGTTCACACCATTTGGTGCATAGTTTTCCCAACATTTTCCATTGTAGTTTAATAGCTAAATGTCTCCACAAAAAGCTAAACGAGGAGATTGTACACCTTCATTTTGCCGACACATGTCACTGAAGTTGGTAATATTTTCATTTCAGGCTTTCTTTCAAATCCGAAATTTCCCCATTGACAGCTATAATTGACCATGTTGACATCTCAGAAGTAATTACTATAGCTCGCACGCCTGTGATAGCAAGCACTGGCATGTAGGCCTACAGCTCTCTTCTGCAGCTCACCTTATGTCGGTTTATAGAGTACCGGGATAGAGCAGTGTGTAACGATGAGGAAGACTTACCACTTTGTGTAAGACATTGCATATTTATTAAGAAGGAATACCCAGAATTATGGCGATGTGATGTTGCAAAAATTTCTGTTTCGATTTCAAGAAATGTTTATCATAATTTGATTTAAATATATATAAAAAAATTTCAATACTGTTTTTTTTTTTTTTTTTTTTCAAAATATTGGTCGGACATTGTCCGACCTGTCCGGGCGGTTGCTACGCGCCTGTATAACATACACCATTAAAAACATTGCAGATATTAAAAATAATTAATGTAAAATGGCTTTTAGGGTTGTAATAGAAATGTCCCCAGGTTGCTAGCATAATTCGTATCTGAAATGCCAGCCACAAATATACAATAAACAAGCATTCTTACTACTTTGTTGAATTTTGAAATGAATTTCTGCAGTGGTGTAACCAGACTTTTGATTTTGGTAGTACACACTTTTAGGTTTTACAGACATAGGATTTTTGAAGTCCAAAACGGTACACCCAATTTTTTTTTTCAAAGTAATTTTCAAAAACTCTTTATCTTGTTGTTCAAGTCTAATTTCTTGTCAGTTTTATTAAACATCGAACAACGTCACAGCTGATTTTTGAAGAAGTTATTTCATCTTCTTTTTTTCTAACAATTTCAGAATTATCTTGTATGACATAATTTGCAGTTGTTGGTAAACCCCAACAAATTTACCCACAGCGGTGTTCGGCGACCGACAAATTAAATATTGTAGGTGCCTGTGCACCAGAGCTTGGCCGAGCGGTTAGAGCACGGGTCTCGTAATACTGAGGTTGTGGGTTCGAGCCCGGGCCGGGCGGTTTTTGTTTCCTTGGGCAAGAAACTTTACTCTACTTGCTCCGTGGTTCGGCAGTCACGTAAAGCAGTTGGTCCCCTGTACGAATAGACTCCTTCATGGGGTATGCATGTCCTGCAAGTACAGTGTGTCATTGATTGATTTGATTGATCTCTGGTTACGCCACTGCATTTTTGACAAGGTATCTATCTTTACTGAAAACTCAAAAAATAATAATGCTGTGGTGGCATATTAACCTTTTACAAGCACCTAGAGGAGGAATGTATCATAATTTTTTCAAAGTTTTATTGCTCTAACTTGCTTTGTTTTTGAAACAATTTCTTTTTCTTCATGTAAACATCTTTAGGGACACCTGATACACACAAATACTAAATATGTCCAGTAAATTAGTATCAAACATCTAAATATATACTGAAAATACCATTAATACAATTAAATATCTAAGAGTATATTAAATATAATCAATTGTAAATACATGGTTACAACAGATGAACATGTTCCCAGATTATGTTTAACATGTTTCAAGTCTAAACTGTCAGCACTAATAAAGTCCAAAATGGTCACTAAAATACTGCTACACACAAAAAACTATATGCTGCATAGTCGTAGTTACATATACACCAATGCAAATCAGTTACCACAAAATAATAGCACCAAACATGCATTATTCATTCAAAAACAAAACATGCGAAATTGCTTTGAGGCCAGTTACAACATAAACATTTGTCATCAGATCAAAATGCTAACATGATCCAAATCAAAAATGGCGGCCCAAATTTAAGTCCAAAATGTTGACATTTTTTACCTATTTATGGCAATTTCTCAAAAATTAAGAAAACCGTTCCTAGACATTTGTCTATAGATTCCAAAATACATTGGTGATTTGGTCTTAATCAATCCCAGTCAATTACACAACACAATACCACTAGTTCACAATGTTGTAGAGTACAAGGGATATGCTATGGATCTCGTAACAGAGTCTGATTGCTTGCTGCATACTTCTAGGTTTATAGAATATAGTCGAGTCATTAACATTATTAATATAACATAATGATATATATAGTAATTTTCAATATTTTTACATTTGCATTTTTTCAAAATTGTCACATTTGCAGTCATATACAGTACTTGGGCTATGGAGCACAATTTGACCACAACTTTGTGCGGCTAGCTGCAACCTGGCCACAGTCTTGATTTTCCAAAATGGTGACCATAGGCTTGATTTTTCACCTCAAGATTATTGTAAAATATTCATAACATGTTTTGAAATTATTTAAGAGGTGCACAATCAAGCCTACGGTTGCCATCTTGGAAAATCAAGGCTGTGGCCAGGTTGCGAACGCGGCCGCACAAAGTTGTGGCCTAATTGTGCCCCAACGTCTTACGACCTCTTATGGATTTTATGTGACACATCAAATCGAAAGGTACAGGTACATCATGCTGGATGGTTGAAGTTTCAATGAAAAACAGAACACACACATTACACGTTACTTGGCTTAAACTTTTGTACCGTTGATTTTGACATTTCACCGGTAATAAATCACCGTTGATTTTGACATTTCACCGGTAATAAATCATCCAATATTTAGTCCAAAACGCATTAAGTTACCATTTTTCAATACCTCGAAGGACATGAATATGCCTTGAGGGCATCATTGTGTCCTTCATAACCCTCAAAGTAGACCACATGGTAGTGGGTGGGCTAAACATTGGATGATTTATTACCAGTGAAATGTCAAAATCAGCGGTACAAAAGTTTAAGGCAAGTAATGTGTAATATGATTAATTTCCTTTTTATTTTCTTTATAATTTACAAGTTTAAAGGAGCTTGGTCTGATTTTTCAAAATTTAGTTTGAATATCATATGAAAGCTGACTACTCTGAAGAGGTCTAAGTTTCAAATTTCAGGTGAATCAGTCAGACCATTCTGATTTAATGGGCATCTTAGTGTTTTAGAGCCAACTATATGCCACTATGTAGATAAATTATGGTTACCATAATTAGGCACATTCTCATGTATATCTCCAAAACGGAACATCATTCAGCCGTGAAATTTCACATGGGTTATGAGAAAAATATGAGTGACATTTTGGTACCAAAATCTCAAAAAGTTTGAAATTTGTTTGAAGCAATCAGACCATGCTCCTTTAATTTACTTGAATATATTCTAAACATACTTAAAGCCACAAAGATGTACTTGTCATTTGATGTGACATGTCACATATTATACAAATATTTACTGCTCATGAGGGCAATTGTGCAAAATATCTACCCAAGGTGACTGGAGACTGTGGGCCTACTATTGCCCGACACCGAAGGTGGAGGGCAATGGTAGGCCAACGGTGTTCAGTCAAAGAGGGTAGATATTTTGCACCATTGCTTGAATAAAGAGCAGTAAATATTTGTTTTATATACCGTATGAAAATATTCTTGTAATTTGATAACTTGCGTAAACTCACTTGATAAAGGTTAGCTTATTTATAATACTGAGTTAAGCTTACCGTGGATGCTTAGCCTAGCCTAGCCCATGCCAAATGCAACCAGCGCTTGAGGATTTCCGACTTGTTCCAAATGATTCATGAGCAACATCGTGTAAAAAGCACTATATCATGCATCTTATTAGTTTGTTTCAATTCCTCCAACTGGTCAAACTAACTACAGCAAGACGAACATGACAATTCAGACGGGAATTCAGAAGGTAAACAAACCTTCTCGGGCCACCGGTGCTCGGGCGTGTATGTGTGTAAAAAATCTGATTTCGTCCTGTAGTGATGTCACGCCAGGGCAATACCATGTTTTTATTGTCAAAAAATGCCCGGCTATGATGTCAAACAGGAAATATACCAAATATTTTTAACAGTCTAATGCAGTGTCAACCAATCAAATGACAAAAATGTTTTCATGCGGTATATAAACTCAAATATATATCTTGATTGTTGTTTTAAATCAATTCCGATAACAAAGTCATTATAATATATTAGAATCATTTCTGTGTATTTACATTCTTATAATACAATCATTCCAGGACTGATCTACATTAAACTCCCGTAACATCCATAAATAAGTTATCAGGCTTGGGAGAAAGTACCATTTGGTTACCATGCAGGTTTATATACGAGGGGGTATCAATAAGTTTTTAAATTTTACCCTACAGAAGGGAAGGAGATTTATTGATGAAATTTGGTCAGAATAATCACTAGCCCGTATGTACATTATTTTGCAAATTTGGCCTAATAAGTAATTTTTTACAGATGGTGATAAATGTAAGCAATCTGCCCTGCTATAGCCTGCATGAAGAGAATACGAAAAATGAATGATAAGGGAGTGTTCATAAATACCTTAGTGGGGT
>JXSR01S075553.1:55985-79740 GCA_000969725.1 Ophiothrix spiculata | reverse complement strand
TTTTACGTGTTTTCGTCTACCGCATATTTCTTACGTAACACGAGTCTTGCGTTCGTGTAACGGTTCATCCGTGTTTCGTTTACAAACTTAGTTTGAGCAAAATATCCCCCCTCAGTATGTAAAACTATATCATCAAATCTTTGAAAAAAAAATCATTTTTAATGTTCTCAATCTACAGTATTTACTTGGATCCATTTGAAATTTGATTGGAAGCCTTATTTTTCACAAAATTTAACTTAATCACCCTCTTTCATGCACAGTTGGTTCTATTGTTATAGGGCTCACAAATTCAAGCAATACAATTGATGTATCTCTGCAACCACACGTCTAAAAGAGCTCATTGTGTCTTGTTAGATTTCTCTCAATTAGCTCTTCAAAATGAAATATATTTCATAATAATCAAAAAAACTTTTAATTTTTTGTTTACCTAGCTTAGCATAAATCATGAAAAAATTGTTTTCATTTGAATATCACTATTTTTAGCTTTTTGTTATAGAGCAATTTAGTAGCTTTAAAATAAGGGGTCAACCAGCTTCCTAGTGTTAAAAATGGCGAAGTTATAGTTAAAAATGTTGTGGCCCGTTGGTGACTGAAATTATCAGTTTTCTTGTGACTTTGATCAATTGCCTTGGTGCAGAATTCTGCACCCAAATTGGATGAATTGACAAAAATGGCACAATATTTTCCCTTATATTTCGGCTGTGCTATATTTTTATAAAGGGTGTGCCCCCAGACTCTAACCGAATTGCAATTCCAAATCAAATAGTAAGGTTAAAAACAAAAGACCCAAAACTTTATTTAAAGACAAGCAATTTTTCTGATTTTCTCCATAGGGCACTGTATTAAGCAAAATTTGAGGGTCACAAAATGTTGTGCAAAAGTTGAACCAGTATGCTGCCCTCTATATGTTATTATGATAGATGCTACCTAGCTATTTAATGTCTGAGATAATAGAGCACCGAAAAAGCAGGCTACACTGTTCAAGCTTTTGACCGGACCAACATTATTTTGTTGACATTAAGTGTACTTACATCACGAAAGCTATATAAATATAATCCAGTAAATAACATTTCCCACTTCAACTGTTTAACTTGTCAATTAACGGGTTCGCCGTCGGACAACTTGTCCGACGGCGAACCCGTTAAAATCTACCAATTATGAATTCCCGTCGTAAAAGCCTTTCTCAAAATGTATAACTTGTCTTTATTTTTATTAAAATCCGCTAAAATTCATTAAAAAAAATTCCCCTTTCGAAATATCACAATATGTTTCTAGTGCGCAAGCGCTGATAACCTCATTAATAATTATGAATCCTTCCGACTCCAACAACTTATACACTGCGTTCCGTTGATCGGAAGAGCGAAATGCGCCACGACAGGGACTGGAGGATTTAGTCTAAAGTAGCGTTAGCATTTCCGAGAAAATTGTTTTGATATTTCGACATCGCGAGAGTGAGAGATCACAATATTATAGCTGTTTGAATATGACTAAAATTGTTTAAATTCAATTATTTCTCCCATCAAGTGCAATAATCAACAAGAAAAATATTTATCAAAGAGAGGAAAAATAAGACGGTAAGTTGTGAAATCGGAATAAAATCACCCGACACCAACTTGCTGTCCGCATAACCCCGCTATATTTATACACTATGTTACATAGCGCTAGTGGACAGAAGAGACACAGCGCTACATCAAGCTAGCGTGAACCCCACTTTTTATATAGGCCTATGTTATCATATTTTTTTACCGATTACAAAAATAATTTTAGTGATCATGGAAGTTGTATTTTTCCCAACGGCTTTACGCCAGAGGCGGTATAAGACATGACGCAACCGGGAGATTGGCTACGATACCATATGGCATCCAGTAACAGTTGTAAGCCATGGCCACCCTCCTCTGGTTTTTCACTCGTTCGTGGTTTTTTTTCTTTCCAACGCTTGTTGTTAAGGCCTTTTGAGTATTTACGCACATATTTGCAGAGCATGATTTGTTGATTTTGATTGTTTACGCTCACGCTTGATCGTAAAACACAATCCGATTCAGTCTGGTAAGGTGGACGCATATGCCACTTGGCATATGTGCCACCGCTGTTGGATATGTGCCTCCTTAATGTTTTGTCTTAAAATCTCACATTTTGACAGAACTTTTGTATTTTTGAAGTTTCAAATTGGTTCAAAGCAAATAAATTGTCCATCAATACATCAAAAACCAATTTCATCATGATTCTAGGCACATCTTATATGACAAGTAAAGTGCAAAAGATTTGAATATTACACTCAACAATACAGATGGGTCTATACATTTTCAAAAATTTATACCAAATGTGGGAATCTTATAAAAATTTGGAAAAATTGTGCCAAAATTAGCACAAAGTGTTGCAAAACATTACACTTTTGACACCAAATTTGGGTCTTTGGGCAGATGTCCTTTTCTCAAAAGTTGGAGTCTTGGTATTTCTGTTTAATTTTTTCAGCGGCACTTCCTACCCAAACTAATTTGAACTCCCCCCTGCCTAAGAACGTTCATTTCAATATTTCAATAAAATATGTTAATTTAATAGTTGTATTTTGATGCCACTTTTCACCTTAATTTTTTTAAGAAAGGTAATACCAATAATTTTCATCTAAAAAGTGATGATTTTACCCCAAATATTACAAAATTTACAAAAAGTTACGTTGTGAATTTTTTCCAAGCAGCATCTAAAATGAGGAGTTTGGGTGTATCTTTCATTTCAAATAAGTTAGAAGATGCCTTTTTTGTGTGAGAGTGCCACTTTTCATATTTCAACCATTTCCCATGTTAAAGTACCGTATAGAAATCAAGTGTGGCACATGTGGCCACTTGTGATTTTTAACCAAAAAAAAAAATGAATTCCAATAATATGAGTACACAATCAAGTAGATTGTGATGTTTGGATTATGGCAGCATTATTGCATTGTATTCTAAATGATGTAAACCTGCCTATTGATCATAATGCCTTGTTTGACAACCTATCATGCATTTATGACGAATATGCTAAGATGTGACGCGTCAGAATGACAATATTCACACAAGCAGTGTATTTTCATATCAAAAAGTGCCAATCTTTCTCAAAATTAAACGAACAGAGTGTATTCCAAATGATGCCTGGATTAAATTAGCTTGTACAAAGAGCTGTCATGAACAATGACTCACTGGTGGCATTCAGCAATGCAACACTCTGGGTGTGTGAATCTTGCTTGGTCAGATGTGACTTATAGCGTTGCTTATTGCTAGTTCATTTCCAATTAATAATAAACGGTTGTGACTCTGCGATGCTGAACAGATATTAATGGAAATAACATTGAAATATTTGGAATCTTTGAGATAGCAGGATGTACCTTCCTATGAGATTTTTGGATCTATATTGAATATGTGTCAACAATAAAGCTGTATAATAGTTGTCTTGAGTTTTTGCAAAGTGGTGATGCATTAATTCAACATTTTGGCATTTAGCAAGATTTTATTCTCAATGCAAAATGTTATTTTAAAAGGTGGAAAAACATGTTGGCATTGATTTTATAATGTTTGTATAATTACCATAACAGACATGGTCACTAAATCAAAGCCTTTTAATCTCACTTTAAAAAAATCATAAAATGTGCCAAGTCCACATACTACATGATACATGCAAAGTTTATGCAAATTGCTACCCTTGCAGTAACTCAATGTGGGCTTTCTATGGGCATTTGGTTTTAGACTCAAAGCGCCCCAGGTTCTAATCTAGACAAATAATATTTTTTATCATGCATATTCCAAAAACTTTTGAACAAATTCATCCAAAATAAAATAGGCAGATTAAAAAAAAAATAAAATCTGAATTTTTACCCAAATCCAGGCTTCAAGTCTAGAAATTGCAGGACTGGGGGGGGGGGGCACTCACATATGTGGGCAGGATATATATGTCCGGTGGTCAAGATCCCCATTTTCAGCCTGACTCAGTTCTTTTGACCCCGTTTTTGAGAAAAACTACAAAACTTTAACTCTAAAGTTCTGCAAATATTGCTCAGGAAATGCGAACATTTTCAGCTCAGGAGGCTAATTTTGGCTAAAATTTCAGTTCACTAGACCCTCCAAAATCGGTTTCAAAGGTCCATTTTTTACAGAAAATCAGTTCACCTGACCCCCAATTCGGCGCTTCGCGCCTGACATACCTACCACTTTCAAAGTTGAGTGCCCCCCCCCCCCCGGGTGCAGGACCTCTATTAATCATTATTCTAAGGGTAGATAGGAGTGCTATATAAAGGAGTTCAATTTCAAATATTCCAATTTGAAGCATGGTTTTGTAAATGCAGTGACAAGCTGAATGAAACACACTCCTGGAATATTGTTCAGGAAAGCTGACGGAGCTCATGCTCAATTGAGTTCCTCAAATGTGAAAGCCTGAAAATCTTAGTTTTTACCGATTTGGACCTCTTCTTTACATAATTTCTTAATGTTTGGGCAAGAAAAAAAAAAACCATTTCTTTTCTACTTTTTACTAGAATTACATATTTTGAACAATAGGTGACATTGCCATCATTTCTATCATACTAAGGCCAAAAAAACAATTGTTGTGTTGCCCTCCGTCGGCTGGGTCGAAATTGTGGAAAATCGCGACCCAGGGTTTTTTTTTCCATCAAAACTCTTGATTTTTAATATTTCTTGAGTTGCACAAATATTTTGCCTGATTTCCAGTCCCGAAAATGTTCCAAAATTCACCTTTCAGTAGCAAACAACCATGTATCCCACACTATTTACACATGGCATCTGTAATTTTTATTTAAAAAAAGGGGAAAAAAAGAAGAAAAAACCCCGGCCTGGCCGTCCCCACCACTTTGGGCCTGTGAGGGCAACACAACTATTTTTTTTTGGCCTAATCTGCTTCTAGACATGGTTTGAGAAACAAGGTAGTAAACTAATTTTGTGAAAGTACCTCGTTTACCTCACCTTTTTCAGTAGAGTGAAATAATTCTGCATTACTTTAAATACGGTATAAAACCCTGTAATACATAATTTTATTGCCATTTTAGTCACTTTTTAAAATTAGAATATGAATTATTCATAGCCCGTGATATTTAACCAAAAAGATATGTCTTAAATGATGATAAAATGCACCTGAAAAAATAGACGCAAAAGTGGAGAAATTCACGACTACTTATTAGTTGAAATGTCAAGGGAAAAGAGGAAAAAGACGTTCAAGGAGGTTAGGAAATTTGTGAAGGTAGGAAAAATGTCTTATAGAGCCAAGTGATAAATCAGAAAACGGAAGTCTTTTTTTGATAGCTATTTTGTAAGAATTTGATTTTTTAAAACTTTAAAGCAATATTATAAAGTGTTTGCTGGGTTTGTTTTGGATAGATATTAATACCCTCCAAATGACTTTGCTTAAATATGCTTACTTTTTTCTTTTATGGCTATTTGTTCAATTAAATTCGGGATCCAGAATTTAATTCCACATGTATTAGTATAGGAAAGCATGCATGAGTTTTTTATCCATTTTCAGTGGCAAAACAATTTTTTGACAAAATAATCTTGAAAACTCTTTCAGGTATGCACATTCCTTCATTTTATGCTGTTTTTAATATAAACCATTTTTTGATCAAAATCTTATAGTATTGCTTTAAAAAATGTTCAATATTTGTTTTTTCATTGTATTTTTCTCAGATGATTCCAACCTAAGCCATGTTTCGTTTCATTTTAGTTGAAAACAGTGCTTTGTAAAACACATGAAACATTGAAAAAAAACAGGTTTTGGAAAACAGAATTCTGACTTTGTTAAAAAAGGAATACATGTAAGGCTCATCAAAATGTTAACTATTGCATACATGTACATGAGTACTTTGAAGTTTTAAATAATGTCTGTTTACACAATTTGTGTATCCCCTCCAACACATTTGTTATCATTTTAGATATATAGAGAAAAGCAAGGAATCATTCAAGTCTTTCTAGCAAAAACAGAAGATTTTCTAAATTTGTAAATTTTTGAAAGCTCAATTTTCTCAATTGCATCTCATCTTTGCAATAGAGGTATGCCTAGAGTATTCCTCAAGGTTTACTGCATGAAAGAAACCAATTTCAATTCAGGGAAATTTGCTTTTGAATATTTTATTATTTGCTGTGATGTAGAAAACAGCTGTGCCAGCCAGGCGATGTTATAATATATAGTATCAGACGTGTACAAATGCATTGTTTGAATAGAATCAAAGGAAGTATATAGAATATTTAAAAAAAACTTTGAAAAAGCTTACCATTGTCTTTCAGAGTTTTCGTGTCATTTTAAGATGTTGTTAGATCATTTTGAAGTTAATAAAAGGTATATATTGAATTTTAATTACAAAATTGTTTATCAAAACCTTTTTTCAAAATTATTGGCCTTAAGACAGCAAATTTGATTTAGAATTTCTCCATTTAACACCATCTTAATTAGTCCTATCCCTCCCATCATTTCCTATCATAGATTCACAGGGGAGATACAAGGCACGCCACCATTTTTATTCCAGCATGGAGACAAAATTGTGGGGTATTCTGATTTTGGCCGATAGCTTGCCAATGATGCATCGCACCTTGTCATAATGCGCAAATATTGAAATACACACATTGCGTGCAGGTTAGCGTATCATTCGCATAAAATATTATTTGCTCAGGTTGTCTCTACGCGTAACCAAGACTCGGTACTCGGAGTTGATTTTGGCGGTACCCGCTTGGACCCGAATACCCCCAATTTGAGCTCCATGACTGACGACGCCATTACACGGGCCGGTATACAAAGCCTGGTATCTCCCCTCTAAATCTATGTTTCCTATACAAATAATCTCATAGGAAGGAAGAAATGCATGATGGGAAGCACTTCATATTTTTTGATGCCGTATAGTATACAGCATACTTATATGCGGTTTGGTGCCAAAAATCCTGAATAGAGGGTTTGCATGACGAGATACACACCACACACACAGACCGTTCTCACCGCCATCTTGGTGGGGTCGGAGTAGTTTGTAATGTAAACAAGACATCAAAATCGGCTGTAACTTATGATTGACTTCAAATCATAACTTGAATATTTAACTAAATAAAACTAATCTAATGTATATTCTTGTCATATGCATCATTTAATTGTGATCTGGTATCGTGATACTGCTAAAAGATTATAATATGACGGAACTTTTTTTTGCTGGGCCATGAAAATGGCGTTGTGAGTACAATGATGACACGTGCAAACCCTCTATACCACCCTAAAAAAAAAGTTCTCTAATCGCGCAAAGAGTGAAGAGGACATCATATCTAACAGTGAAATTTTGATTTGTATTTTGCAATTGTGATTAAGGGAAGAAAAGAAAACAAAGGGTAAATAAAACCTGGGGGAAAGATAGCCGTTATTTTTCCAGACTGAATAGAAAGCTTTACATAAATTTTGTAGAATTATTCTAAATCAAAGAAGTCAGTAGCTTTTGCAGTTTCATAAAATATAGTTGTAGTGATTATATGATTTTCATCTTTGAAAGAGTTGGGATTACCATTTTATTAAAAGTATACATATATCTAGATCTATAGGAAATGTCCTGTATGTTGCACATTATATTATTGTTTATGAATTTAACTTGTGAATGCACACTCAAAGTCATGAGCATACACATGGACCATCAAAACCTTGAAATAATGAAATTGTATGCTCGCATCGGAGACCACTGCCATTTATGTGTTTACGAATTAAATCCAATAGTTCTGATCAAACATCTCAAATGGCAATACAAATCCAAAGGAAATTTCACATTTGATACCTCAAATCTATTGCCTGTAAAATCTCTGTTTCTACTTTGCAATTTTTATGTATTCAGAAATTCTGAGCTCGAAAGTAGACATTTTCTCCGTGTGCATGTTGATAATTTATTTATATAGACAGGGGACCATGCTAATGGCATTGATAAAAATCCAATACAAAAACCCCTTAGGCATGATCCAGTGGGATGAATATTTTACATCTTTACCCAAATATTGCTTTTACTACTGTGAAATTCTGGTCATTAAATTTTTTATAGTCCAATGACTCAAAAAACTCTGGATGGATACATAGATAATTCAGATGCATTTGAGATGAGATTGTCTACTCAGTGTACATAATCCCTTAAGGCTTGATCTTCAGGGATGCATTTTTAACCAATTTCGTCAAAACATTGCGTTTACTTCAGATTTAGTCAAGGGGGAGAGACTCTCGGTGAGAATATGATGATATGATATGTAAACGGTTCATCTTAAAATTGAGTACAAGGTCTACATTCCCACTGGTTAATTGTACTGAATAGGATCGTAAGTGACCTCATAAGAAAATTGTGGATCTA
Source organism: Ophiothrix spiculata (assembly GCA_000969725.1). Lineage (NCBI taxonomy): Eukaryota > Metazoa > Echinodermata > Ophiuroidea > Amphilepidida > Ophiotrichidae > Ophiothrix > Ophiothrix spiculata. The sequence goes on along the minus strand of JXSR01S075553.1, from coordinate 71,408 downwards.
AATGTGGTTTCCATCAGTATCGAAAGTATCATCCCAAGCAAACAGAATATTTTGTGATATGGGAGTGTGCCAGCAGGAAAAATGAGTGATGCCCCCGAATCCGGGATCAAGTTAATCACTATTATTGTCTCAGGACAACTAAATTATTATTAGATGTATGATTTTGTGAGTAGGAAATACAAAATGTATGAGTGATGCCCCGAGATTCACCAATATCATTCTGGAACAACCAGTTTACAAGTGATATTGGATTGTGCCAGCAGGAAATGTGAGTGGTACCCCCCCCCCCCCCCCAGGTTAAAGGTTTTGTTAATTGCCATTGTCTTCCCAGGACAAATGATGTAAGATAAGAGTGTGCCAACAAGTAGGAAGTATGAGTGGTACCCCCCGTACCCAGGTTTAATCAGTGACCATAACCCTCTTAGGACAACGGATTATTATGTGATGAGTTTGTGCCCGTAGGAAATATGAGTGTTACCCCCTGGATCCAGGATAGTCATTCACTACTATCATCCCAGGACATCAGATTATAATGTGATATGGGAGTGTGCCAGTAGGATATAAACTGAAGCAAACAGGGAGATGAATTAGTAAGTACATCAGTGGATGGATGTTGGAAGGATCTATAGAGAGGAATGAATGCATGTTTTTATGTGTTTTGCCTAGGATGTTATGGCACTGTAAATTTTTCCATACAATGTTTAGTATCATTACTCAAGAAAGGGTATACTTATTGCTACAGTAGTGTTTTCAACAATAAAACTGGTTTCAGAGTGCCTGTCACGGCTGTTGCACTACAAGCGTGATGTTCAAAATTTCAAGTGCACAATCTCAACCTTATCGTGCTTTGAAAATCTTGTGGCAAGCTTAAGCCAATATATTGATTACTTGGTCACAACAACACACTGTATACAGTTGGATTGAATACCTTTTTCTTGCAACAAACCATTGCGGCAATATGTAATGCACTTGTCAAAAACGCCCGGCCTCTGGGTACCCGGGGATGACAGGGACTTGCACTTGAGGTGTCATTTTAAATTGTGAACTCCCCGACCATGCCCCAGTCAAGTCCCGGCCATACAGGGCAATATTTGAATGCCAAATCCCAACCACTGCTAGCCATTCGATTACTTAAATGTAGCCTTAGTCAAACCTCAGACCCCAAATATGGCTTTTTGGTATGCATAAACTCTGTGAACAAATCCCAGGATATGCCCAATATATCAGGGCGAAAAATATGATCAACTCCCTGGCTATCAGGTAGTTCCAAGTCCCGGCCATCCCCAGGTACGTAGGGGCAGGGGAATTTTTTATAGGTGCATAAATGTGTTGTGCTCCATTGAAACAACTCAAAATTGCATACATGTGTGTTTTGTCTGCTGTAGCTAATCACTATACACTGCCGCTCTAAAGTATTTCCCCACAAATGTATAATTATCAAAGTAGCTATTCCGGAATTGCATTCATTGCATTTGAAAATATGGCATGTAATGCATATTACTAACTTTTGTCTGAACATTAAAAAACAAGTTTATATACATTTCTGCGCATTTGTTTTAAAACTTACAACCTAAAAATATTCTATCCTGTTACAAGGTAATAATGAGGATATGAAAAATTGATTAGTTACATAGTAATGAGATTTGTACTTGTGGTGTATTTGTATATGGTCCATGAAATTAGCCATTTTTATAGCAATGGAAGATCAAATATTAAAAGAAACATCGATTTATTCATATTGAATAGATACATTACTAGTATGAATCTTTGATGATTCTAAGTCGTTAAATATAAAATACGAGGTTTTTGAATGTTTTTAATTGTGCGGAAATACATTAGAGCGCGAGTGTAATTGTGACAGCTACTGACTCTCCAAAACGAGCTTTAAAGTTGCTTTAATAGAGTAGTCATTGCTCTTTACAGAATATCATGTCTGCTCTTAACATAATTACCTAATAATTGATAAATTTAGTGAGCCTATTATAGGCCTACTTTATCATTGTAAATTTTAATAATTTAAAACATTCAATTTATTTTTAAAGTTTGAAAAAAATGGAACTGAGCTTAAAGTTCATATAGTATAATTCAAAATCTATATTGCACACCTCAATCCAAGCGTTCAGCTAATTAGGAGAGTGTTGTTAGCCATTAGGGTGTACATGTAGTGTTCATAATTTTGAGGCCCCAGGTTTAAGACCTTGTCGGACCATGTCTCCTTGTTTCCATTGGCAAAACTTTTCTGTCATGTGGCTCTGAAGTCATGTTACTAATTGCTCCATGGTTCGGGAGTCACGTTAAGCCGTTGGTCCCCTGTGCGAATGCTCCTTCTTGGGGTGCTGCATACAATGTATACCTGGTGAGTCTAAGCCGTTGGTCTTCTGGTGAAAATCCAAGCTCATTAAGTGTTTTACAGTGTTGGCTATACTACCCATACATGGATTTTATACGAAGTAAAATACATAAATTCAATCAAAACCTTTAAAAATTGATGAAATTCCGGTATGTAAATACCTTGCTATACCATTAAAATCAATCATAGTTCTACTTTAAGAAATTATACAAGTGGAAAACCAATTCTTGCATGTAGATTTGACAGACAAGGATATATAGGATGTCTCTTGCAATTATGCAAAATGATGCTATATCCACTTAGTATCAATGTCGTATCATGTCTACTACATTATCTACATCACACATTCCATGTTCAATTAGATACACATGTTTTAACTTGTACTACCTAGTAGAGTTTGGCGTTATCTGGAGGAGAAATGGGAATATGAAGCGTGAAATAATTGTGAATTTTATTAAATTAAGTTGTTTCATGTGACAATGCGTGCCTGGACTATTTACTTATGTGTAAGATAGTATAATTGGTCGTTGCACCTGGGCGTTGCACCAGAAGTATTTTTTTGTTTTTTGACTACAATTGTTAATATTTTTTCATTTGTTTGTTTGTCTGTTTTTTTGTCTATTTGGACATGTGAAAATAATATAAAAGTAAGAATGTAATAGACTGCATAGACTTTTTTGTGTGGTAATTACTTGTTTAACTCACCAAGAACTTGTTGTTAAGAATTTATGCAAATTTTGTAATTTGCCACGCCACCAAGATGAGTTATATTTAGAGAATAAAAGATAAGATTTAGAGTAATGGGTGCCCCCGCAGGGGGTGCCCATTACGAAAAAATAATGTACGCCCATCCATTTTGAGACGATAGATGACAGGCAAAACAATAAATCGCCATCTTTTATTCTCATTCTTAGTCACAAATTTGAGTCATTTATAAACCAAAAACGATGTAAATTATTGCCAAAAACTATAAACATTAACATTGGAAAAACGTTCACCCCTATTCAAACATGAAATATTACAAACCCAGTAAAGCTGTTCGCGCCGGATGTGTGCGTATACCTGCATCGCGCCGTGATTTTGAACACGCGGCTCCACTGCGTTTCACGCTGAACGCACTGTCACCTATCGTCCCATAATGGATGGCCAAAATTCCTTATAAGGAAGTAAAATCGCACTCAGTGACTGAGGATATTGGATAACTAGCATGACTATAGCTTTTAATTTCCATAAATTTTTAAACGCATAATTTACATATTCCACACTTCTTCTACAAAATCAAAACATAATGTGCAAAATTGTATTGGATACTTCCATCATAAGACTTTCAATTTCACTTCAATTCATGCCCAAGTTGGCAAGCTAGAAGGTTGCATGTACATTTATTCAATAAAGTAGATACTGCTTTTATTTATAAGACACAATCATTGGTATCTCATTTCTGCACGATGATTCCAAGGAAAAAGACAGTAGCTTTCACATAATCTGGAATTCACATATTGCATACAGACTTTTTGAGCAGCATTCAGAATTATGGTTGTACGTTCACCTGGACCAAACAAATCCAGCACGGGACAACCTAAATTAATGCTGCAGTTGTCCGACAGACAACTATAAATTTTCATCAAAGTCAAAACACATTTCTAAATGTGTTTATATCAACCTAGAACTTCAGCATTTTTTTCCCCAGCATTTTTCTTCAATTCTTTAATCATCAGTTAGGTTATTATGTTATCCATATCTTTCTACAAATGTTTTAAAAAATTGTTTTAAATTATGGACCAAAATTTCTGACAGACAACCTGAAACTAAAACGACAGCCCATGTTTGTTTCCTTGATCCGGACGCTGTTTGTGAGGCAGATCTTTCAGTTTGCAAACCTCCTAAAATTGTCATAGAAAAGATAGGAGTACATACAAGTCAAATTTTCGGAGCGACGCAGAAGCAAATGATAAATGTTCAGCTCCAAGCTGAAATGTGCGTGATACAAAACATAAACTTGAAATTTCGCCATGTTTGAGTTAAACACACACTATACAGTATTCAGTTTTGATCAAATTCCTGTTGCCTTTAGTGAGTCAGTAACTGAACAGTTTCACTGCAAGTTTAGTAACAAAAGATAGCAGCTGTAGCGTTACAACCCAGGGGCAAAATGGGGACCTGTTAGGGAGGCAAGGTTACAAAGAATCACAAGATCCATGTTGAATCTTCACATTATAAATGTACTTTTGTATCAATCTTGTGAGATTTATTTTCAAGAAGCGCTATGGCACTTTGTTTGAAGTCAAATGTATTTAAAGGAGCCCTGCCTGATTGCTTCAAAAATTTGCTAACAAGATATTTCTCTTTTCATAACCTAAAATTGTGAAATTTTAAGCTGGAACATGTTCCGTTTGTTCTTGGTAAATGGATTATGCTCATTTAATTCTTGACAGAAATGTCTTCAAGTAATATTTCTTCAACAATTTTTGGCTGTTTGTGTGCTAACGACAATCTTTAGAAACAATTACTAAGCCACCAGTTCCATGTACCGTACAGGAGAATCATACTTGGGGGTAGTAAGAAAACAATTTCTTCATAACAAAAAAAAAAAAAATTAGCACTCTTGAGGAAAGATGAATTTCACCATGAGATCAAGTTGGTAGAAATTAATATGTGAACCGCCGCGGCAAAAGGGTCCAGTTGTCGGCTCGTACATGTTGCTCCTTGTAGCATATCTAATGTATGGTATTTGTATACATCAGATATGCTACAATGAGCAACATGTAGGAATCGACAACTGGACCCTTTTGCCGCAGCGGTACACATATTATATAACAAATGTGAAAACACTACAGATCAGTAAGCACTTGAAAATGTGCAGTGATATGAAAAATAGTTTACTGATATAAACATTTTGCATGGTAAATAGTTTACCCAATGGTAAAAATTTTATAGCATGAGACAAATAGAGTAAAAATACCCATTTAAAAATAAAAAATAAAACTGCTGTAAAAATTTACATCATGAGAACAATTTATCATAATTTATATGAGGTATAGCAAATAAATAAAATAAAATGAAATTAAAAATGAAATTCAGAATGAAAATGGTTAATGTTCAGAAAAAATGACAAAGTTTTTTTGGCCTTATGATGCAAAAGTGAAGGTCTCAAAAATATACTTGTACTATTTCTATGAGTGATTAAAGATGCTCAGAGAAAATTACTTTTATATTAAGATATTTTTTCACAACATGAAATCTCCTGCTCAAGTTTATTTTCAATAAAACGCTACAAAATATCACTAGCATCCTAATGCACCTGGTGCAGTGGGTTGTATGTGTTACATATGAGTCATGATGGCAGGATGCTTTAAATCAATTATGTGAGTCAAAGTACACTCTTTTAGCAATGTGCTCATTTTAAATGATGCAAAAAAAATGATATTAACCTCTACTGTCCAATCAAAAGAGGAGACTTTGAGCTGCATAATCTTAAGCATACTGTCCAAATGTTCACTTCTATTTTATTTTTTCTAAACACAAGTCATGAAAACTTAATTGCAAAGTAATAAGCACTCTTTTTTAGCTAGCACTTACAAGGTACTCGGTTTGGTCCAAAGTGAAAAATCAATTGAAATCAATAATAAAACTAGTGCACAGTTCCAAAACAAGTGTTTTTTTACTTTAAACTCGCATAATGAGAGAGACAAGTTGGACAGATTTTGCATCAATGTTTTATAATCACATCCTACACACGACAAACACGTTTTTCAAGAGGCTACTAGTCAATATTGTGATAGGATACTATTGATATCATAGACAAATAGGAAATGGAACTAGTAAAAGAAATCTGAGACTATTGATTCTACTTTAAGGTCCAGTACATATGATTTCTCCTCCCAATATTGTGCCAGCCTTATACTGAGCAAGTATTATTACACAGGTTCAAGCAGATTTTGAAGTCGGGAACTGACGCATTGGAATTTGACAGTCAGGGGAAGAATATCCCACTCTTTTTGATACTGACTGCAATTACAAGAACAAGTATTACAACCTTGGGAGGGAGGAGGATTCAGATTTGGGTTGGACAGGAGTGTGCTGATGGAGCCTCAAAACCCCTACCCATCTTTAAGGGTGATTTTGGCCAAAACTCATACCCATTTTAGGATGTTCCTTTAAAAATAAGCCTATTTTTCAAAGAATTTGCAATTTATTGTGTTTTCACCATTTGTATCACAAAATTTGGTGCTCAGTCAGAAACACTGGCCCATGTTTATGGATTTTTTTGGGGGTAAAAAACAGAACCCAAGTTTAAGGATTTTTTTTGTAAAAATGCGACCTATTAGAGCAGCAGCACATCCCTGTTCGGCAAAATATGCGAGTACTCCCCCTTTTTTTTTTGTAATCAAAATTTTCATTTGGAATTTTTCTCATGCTGTAAATTATTTCTTTCTTATATTTGTTTCTATTGGATGATAGTGGTTCAGCCTCCTCAAGGTCATTCATCATTTTGAATGATTTTTCTAAATTTAGATAATTTGCAAAATATATTATAACTCTTGTCTTCACTTTCAGCTATTGTTAACTGTCATCATGGTACAAGCAAGATAAACAAGGTACTTAATCACACATATTCAAGCAGCCCGTAACTGACACCCGGGGGGGGGGGGTACTTAGTACAAAAGTGATTACGGGATGTGCCGCAAACTTCGGTAGCAAAATCAGGCTGTCTGGTATTTCAATTGGTTGTTTTTCTTTGCAAAATGTGGTATTTTGATGGGTCTGTTTTCCAAAATTTTCTAAAATTTGCCCAAAATGGCGCAAATTTTGGATTTTTTTCTAAATTTCATACAAAAATCAGAAAATTTTCACCAAATTAGCGTTAATTTTTTGTATAAATTCGACTCTAAATTTGGGGAATTTGGTATATGGATGGGTCCCTTTTTCTTAAATATTGGTATATACATGGGTGGTGCTTCAAATTTCCAAGCGGCACACCCCTACCAAAACCAAAATTGAGTACCCCCCCCCCCTGGGATTCAAGCAGCCCGTAACTGACATAGTTTCCTTTCTGGTTGTATTCCCATTTCCAATCAGGTCATTGACGTTAAGCCGTCAAGCAAGATGAGCCGCACACATACCGATAGATCCACGACATGCAAAGTGCCAAGCTGACAAACTGACTGACTGAGTGAGTTGGCTGCTTGGCTGGCTGGCTATGATAAGGGACCACTACACAACATGACTTTACTCGGATATATTAAGGAACATTTACAAGGAATACTGCCTGTTGTGATGAAATCGGGCGGAAGGAATCTGCTTTACACGGAGTGATAATCATCTAGCGTGATGTGGAATGTGTGGATGCTGTTTGTCTTTGGCAGCATTCTGCATTTTGGTAAGAGCTAATTTTAGCATTGTTTATGTTATGGTGTATGCATGCAAATTTATGATATTTCATAGAGATGGAGCTTCAGCTGATTATATATTGCATGCACATTTACACGTTCATCAAGTTTCATCTATTTTGTTTGTTTAAAAGCTATATTTTGTTCCCATGTTAAAATTGACCCATGATGATATTCATTTTGCATGTACATGGAGATGGTGTTTTGGCAGATACATTTGCTTTCCTTCATTATGACTTTTGTTTAGTTTACAAACCCTCATCTACCACCCCCTGGGATTCTTGCAATCCCCCTAAGGTTTTTTCCCCGCTTCGTAAAAACGCAAAAGCAACTGACCCCAGGCATTTGGGTAATCTCTTTTACGGTCATTTTGATGAAAAAATTAGGGGGAAGGGGTACCTAAGGTGGGGTTAGAGTAGGCTGTCAAAGTTGGGGTTTAGGGGGGGGGGGGGGGTGAAGTCGCCATTTTGAAAAATATATGCATGCTATGAATCTGAAATTTGCAGGGCATGTTAGAATTATCATTCCCCTTCTTTATTAGCAAAAAACCCATTGAAATTCCGTTATTAAGAACTCTATAGCAAAATTCTGATTTTGGTGGCCACTTTTGTCAAAATTTTGATTTTGCGACCGGAAAGACCTTTATGACGTCATAATTACTTAACGCCTTGGCCAATTTTTATGATCTTGGTATAGTTGGATAGGGGAGGACCATACCTAGCTCATAAGGGGTTCCGTTCCAAAAATTTAGGGGGTGTTGCAACCCCCCCCCCCTTGGGTAGATGTGTTACAAAAATAGCCTGGGTAGATGAGGGTTAAGGTGGGGTGGGGTGGGGATGCTGAATTCAGGAGTGTGAGATTCAGACCTAGGAACTCTAATCCATTTTCAGTGGCACCCATGTTGAGAGATTTAATACAATTTATTTGCAAATAATTTTCAAACTTACGTAAACTAAATTACTTACACAAAATAAAATGATGAAATTGTCCTTTTCCTTTAAAATGATTTAGTGTACATTTCTAAAACCACTTCGCCTCAAATGGCCCAATTCGGCCAGTGACTTCCTTACAAAGTGTTAATTTAGAGAATTTAATGAATTATTTCTAGAAATACTATCACTTAATTTTAACATCGCTGTCAATCTGAAAATTCAAAAGAATAAATAATTAATGTCTTGTACTGTTAGTATTCAAATTAATTAGGAATGGTTATGGATATCAGTTTAGTAGTTAGGAGAGCTTTCTAAAAATGCAATAAAATCGGTAAGTGTCACGGAAAGTTGAAGTTCACATTGGTGATCGTGGCTAATGCCTTTAATGGTCATATTGATCTCAGTTGGATCTTTGTGGAATCAATTAATCTCCTCAATGAACTGGAAGACATGGGTACTATTTCCACTCAACCACCTAGATGCCCTCCAGTTAACCTCGGAGCCAATAAAACACACAAGATTTCTCATGATCATTAAATATTTATATTATTTGTATGTTATCTTATGAAGATAGCAGGTACTATTTGTTTTATATCACAATTTCATTTGGTATTATTTCATACCATGTGATGATAAAAGTTAAAATCATCACCCGGCTAAAATCATGATATAAAACATACCTAACATCAGAACGTGTTAAACATTATTGAAATTTGTGTCTGAGCAACTTCATCATGTCCATTATGTTCAAGATAGCAGGTGCTATTTGTTTTATATCACAATTTCATTTGGTATTATTTCATACCATGTGATGATAAAAGTTAAAATCATCACCTGGCTAAAATCCCTGTAATCATGATATAAAACGTACCTAACATCATCAGAACGTGTTAAACATTATTGAAATTTGTGCCTGAACGTCTTCATCATGTCCATTATGTTCATCTTTCAAGATCTGTCAAGTTTTATTAGCGGGAAAGTTCATTGTCATACGAGACATGGGTTTTCAATTACTTCTGCTCCTTGGATTCTGAAGCATTAACAATTTCATCTGTCACGATGTTGCGTCCCTGTTGCACTTGATTGTGTCGTGTTTGCATAACTAACTGACAAGTTAATTTCCAATAGAGACTTGACTCTTTTTGTCAAGACTTCCTTTTATAGATTTGTGTTATTGCATGAGTAAATTAACAAACCCAACATGGCCCATAATTCCAGGGGATGGGGGGGGGGGGGGGGGGTGTTATTACTATGTATGGTATGTTTTGTTCAGTTGTAATTTTACAAAATTTGTTTTATCAATGGGTGTGTTATATATATAATTATTGAATTGGTATGGAAAATTTGTCTGAAAACACCAAATTTTGATATAAAATTAGATGGTTTGAACATGATGCAAAAAGATATTAGTTAAGTTATGAGTTTTACAAAATATTGTACGAGATAGGTAGCGTCGAGCTCAATATTTTTAAAACTCAAAGCGAGACCAATATTTTTGAGTATAATGCGAAGAAACCCATCCAATTTTATCATTATTATGCTCAAAATCTGATATTTTATATTCTGTCCAATGTCGCTGTCCAATATTGCTGTCCGATTTTACTGTAAATCGGACAGCTCAGAACATAATAATGGTCATTATCATGCTTTACCCTGTCTGAGACATGATAATATCGGACGGTACACATGATAATGACAAAATTTGATGATTTAAGCCCAATATTTACTCTCTATGAATTTTAAAATATTTTTGCAACTCATAGCTTGACCAATAAATATGGGCTGAATCTATCCAATTTTGTATCAAACATGGGAAAATGATATTTTATATGTACAAATGTTGGCCTATAAAAATGCTCAATCTTCCCTGATTAAAATTAAGTACAATTTCAGTACAACATTCACCTGAGGTATACATTTGAAAGATTATTCTAGTAAAAATGTGTTCATTTCTAGTATAATTTTTTGTACTAAAATTGTACTAAGAATGCTGTTCTAAATGTGCATCTCAGGAATACCGTACTAGATTTATACTCAAATTTTTCCAGGGATGACATCAGTTTTGGTAAGGTCGTAATTCATTAAACATAATGAATTCATTTACCATAAAGGAATTCCTTTACTGTATAGTAAATGAATACTTTTACTCTATAACTTTAAATCAATTTTTGGAGCAACCAATGAAAATCTGAGAACATTTCAAAGCATGTTCATATTGAATGGTACCTATTATAACAATTTAGTGATGAAATTTTTAATTCTATCTGCCTTTTTTCTGTTTTCAGATAAAATTCAAAATTTTGTAGCTAAATTTGTAGAACATGACCCATTCAACAAGATAATGCATTACAATGTTCTCCAATTTTCATAAATTTCTCTAAAAATTGTTTTGAAGTTAAGAGTAAATAAATTCAATTGCTGTACCGGTACAGTAAATGAATTCCTTTACAGTATATATGAAATCATTTACTACCTTTCCCAAACTGACACACTATGACATATATAGGTAAATTTGTGAATGTAGCAGCAGTCACTGTGAACAAAGTATTGCCTCACCCTCCCTGGTTATTGCGAGAGTTAATTGTCAACCTGTCATAGTCCTCAATGTAATTGTAGATCTGTGATATGTTTTTAGTGAGCCTGTTTAACACCTGACTTCAGCATTTGATGTTATTGAGGATCGAGATGAGTTGGAATTATGAAAACTAAACCTCAAAAGTTGTTTGTGTAATGGCAATTAAGATGCAGTGTTATCAACCATTTGTTTTTCTCTAAATTCATTCACCCTAGTTAAAGGAAAGAAAATCACTTCAAGAGTTCCTTCCAAAAAGATTGAAAATCTTAAAATATAAATGAAATTACACTCAAAAATGGAGTAAAAATATCTATTTTTTGCATTTTGTTAAATTATGCTCTTAATAGCCGAAATTAATAACTTTGTACTAATTTTGTTTGTAAAATTTGGTATCAATTTCCACCAAGTTTTTAAAAGATTTGGGGGCAATGTTATGTCAAGTTTAACCTAAACATCGTATCGGTAAAATCACCTGTCTTTGCAGATGAACTTTACCGGTGTTTAAATGGTCCGCTAAACTTGTCTACTTAGAATAATAAAATGCTGCACAAAATAGCGTGATTTTAGGGTCAAATTTTCAAAATTTTACTAAAATGAGGGGGGCACATCTCCCCTCAGTCTCCCGGACTGGCACTCAAAATTTCCTGGCGACAACCAATGCACTAAAACATAAGTATCAGATATTGTATCGGCAAGGTGACAGATATAAAACTTAGGCTATAATATCATAAAGGAAATGGAGCCATCGGTTCAAGCTTAGTTTAACCTCCAGAAAAGAAAAAGAATTGAAACACCACCCCTACTTGAAAGTTCCACCTGCCTGTAAAACAGTTTTATGTTTTTTCCCCTCAAGCCTTAGATGAGGAAATGGGCACTTTACTGGTAGATTTTCTATCACCTCACCGTGGACAGGTTTATAGCCTCATATTTTACTGGCTAAAGTGATTGAGAGGTCTGTCAATTTACAGCCAGGCTCTAATTGGTCAGAAATAAATAGCCTGCAATTCACCAAATTTCTGGACCATTCACCGGAATTCTGTGATTAATGGCAATGATGATATAACTCTTCAAATGTACAAGTAAATGTGCACAGCTAAGCATGTAGTAAATTTTGTTCAAAATTTCAAATGAAGCAATTTTATTGGCTTGATTTTATTATGCATTTAATTTTGTGCATTTGAAATGGAACAAAATACTTGGTGTGTTTAGGGTGTGTGGGGGTGTGTGTGTGGCTGGGTTATTGTGGTGTCTGGTGTTTCGACCAGTAAATACTCTTGAAAAAAAAGGGGAACATTTTACTGAATCAACGGATAGCATAAAGTAGCGGTTAACTATCCAGTTAATTGAAAGAAAATTTCACCATTACATTCTATACATGATTTTGTGTCAAAGTGGCCACTAATTCAAAATTGAACTATAAAAGGTCTAATACCAGATATTTATTGAGGTTTTTTTCTAGTATGTATTTTATTTTCAACAAAATGACAGCAAAGAACATATTGGTTTCATCAAAAATCAAAAATTGTATGCTTCTGTATGAGGAGATATGTCGAATTGTTGACATGTCAATAATGTTATATTAGGGGAACCAAAAAAAAAACTGTTTTAGGGGGCCCGACGGACCCTAAATCTGCATTTTGGAAGAATTTACTCTTTTTGGTTCTGATAAATTATCATGTAAAATAATCTGTTTCAAAGTTTTGTCGAAAAACTTTCTCAGTAAAAATGTTTCATCTTTTCTCCCATTTTTGTCGGAATTTGGGACTATTTCAGGCAAAACAAATTTTAGGGAAAAAATCGCCTGACAGACCAACCCTACTTGAAAAGGTCCACTCACCCGTAAACCAGGTTTATTTTTGTTGCCTAAGTAACATTTTTATTTTAGAAAGTTTGTTAAATGAGTGAAATTAAAGGTGTAGGTTCCAATCACATTCTCATCCCCAGGGCTCAACCGGAAGTAGCATATTTTTTGATGCCAAATGAAAGCCCATATTTTTCTGATTATGATACCAAAATTTCACCTCCAAATTCTTAATAGTTTCAGAGATATAGCACAAAATGTAAGATTAATTGGTATACCTATTTTCCATTTCTTTTGTATTTACATAACAGCCTCATCCCCAGGGTTCCTGCTTTGCCTCTCAAGAGAAAACAAGCTAAGGTTAAAACCTTGAACAAATTATGCATTTCAGAGGTCAAGGTCAATCAGTTAAGAGTAAATTATACAAAATAGGAATCTACACCTTTAATACGCTGGCAAATATGTGATGGCTCAACACGAAAGCGGGGACTTTGATGATATCAATTTTGATTTTTTTCATTTAAGTTGTTACAGCATTTTCTAAGCATTAAAATGACACCTTACTTTTTGAAATTGATCAAGGTGGTCAAATTTTACAACAGAAAATCTGCTGGAAATTCCTATTATTTTCTTTATTTTTTGCTGCCTATTTTCACCTGTATCTTGAAAAGCGTTTTGTCGCAAAGTCCCCCTTTTCGGGGTGAGTCATCACATATTTCTAACTTATGGTATGACAAAAAAAAAATGACTTGATATACATATTAAGGATCATTGGTGAGACCAATGAACCTTACTACATCACCTATTGGAGTCTGTTGATGACGTGGCTCTCCTGAGATTACAGCCCTATTAAAGCAGAGGAGGAAAGCGATACCTCCATGCCTATCTCACTATGTGTTAGTGTTAGGTAATCATAAAATAACAGTAATATCCATATTATCGCATCTCTTCATTTCTCTATACAGTTTTAGAGTTAAAGGGACTAACCTTAATTCACTTATGTTGATGTAATATATTTTTTTAATCAACCATCAATTAATTGGCTTTTTATTGAATTACTGCTATCGAAACATTCATATAATTCTATAGGCGAAAGCAGACCCATGTCATACACAGCACGCACGGTGGTCTAAAAATAACTCGTGTTGAACTTCGTGCGCGATGAAAACAGTCAATGCTTCAGCCAGGCAATCCTTCATTTTCTTTCTTTTTTAGCGAGAAGGAAATCTGTGAAATGATGAGGTGTTTGTCATCTTGTTGTGGTTTGAATTCCACACATCTCACATGATTTTGGAATCAAAATATTTTGAAAATTTGCTAGAATCAATCAACATTTCTGAGAGCCTTTCTCCATTGAGTTCAATGGAAAGTCGGCAATTGTTTTCACCGCGCTATAATGGACAATGGTCCCGGATGTAAACAAGATGCCCGGATGTCCACGCTTGCCTAAATTGTAACATATTTTTTTCCATCTTCCCACCCTTAATAGCTTTAATTTTTGCGTTACCTTTCTGGATAGGTCTATCAGTCCCTTCCATTATCAACTTGACTTTTTAGAAGGATACTTAATTCCATGTAAATACCAAATGTGTATTTACTAGTTGTCTGATGTTCTCATTTGTATAAGGGTAACTTAATTGGTTCTTTACCAGGTTCATTACAAGATGGCTTTTCCCTCTACCCATCCTATCTATTACCCAACCCTTCATTTCCCATTAAACGTCCACTTGTTTTTATTTCCTTCCAGAACAAGATAGAATAGACCATGAACCCCAGACTTTTAATTACTGTTCATCCCAAGTTTATTTACTTGAAGTCTGGTTTGTTACATTACTAGATTATTTCAAGCCCTTCACTTCTCATCCCCCTCACAGTCTATTTGTTGCTCTTCAAAGACACCATTAACCCCACACTCTTATTGCTCTTTCCAAGATTATTTATAAGTTGTCTGGCACTCAAATTACCAGACAACTTAAGTTAGCTATTGTTCATCTATTCTTTGTAAGTTGTGTGATACTATTAGTTACCCCCTGTTTGTACACGCAATACAGAGAGATATCTATGGTTTGGTGCTGTATCACATGAGGCGGAAGGCCTAATGTGATACAGCACCCAACCATAGATATCTTCCGCATTGCGTACGAACAAACAGGGGATAATGAATTTATCACTTGCAGGGGTAGAAATTCGTGTTGGTGTGCGTGAATCAAACTTGCAAAAATTGATTCACGCAGGTTGGATGTTGCGCGAATCATGATTCACGCAAAGTGCGTATAAGTTGATTCTCGCAAATTGTTTTAGGTGAATCAAATTTGATAATGTAGATAATGCACATAAACAAAGGAAACCTAAAGCAAATTGTAGGCCTAGTCAGG
>JXSR01S075551.1:31806-54536 GCA_000969725.1 Ophiothrix spiculata | reverse complement strand
TCAATACAACAATCAGGTTTCTACAGGGCTGCCTATATGGAGCACAGGTCTAGATCAATCAAAACCGCAAAGATCCAGATCTCAGATCCAGATCTCGGTATATGCATATGCCATAACACAACCCCTGGGGGGCTTTGAAATTTTTTGTACGGGTATGTGCCTGCCAGACTTTGAAAAACTGACCATCGCTATACCTATTTTTAGCTCAAAAACCCAGCAATCAATACACAAATTTTGACGGAAAAGCCGATGTGTCACAGCCTGTCCGACGAAATCCAAATATATGTTGGGATTTTCTGTTTATATTTTGATAAAAGAATGTTTTGTACGGAAATATGAATTGGCCAGCAAGTAAAATTACTGATTTTTTGTTTTATGGCCTAATATTCACAAAAAAGTACTATTTGGTCCTATGTTGAAGGATACACACAGTGGCAAATTGAGCAAATGCAACGACCTTACCATATGATATACATATACCTTGTCAATGTAAGTACACCCAAGCACTACATTGGCAGATCGATCCAGGTCTCATGCCTGTTTAGATGCAATCTAGATACAAAGTAGTTTATGGAGATACGGACTGATCTAGACCGATACTTCGTATAGATACCATCCATAAGCATACAAATATGTAATGGCTCACCCCCAAAGAGGGGACTTAGCAGATGATATAGATACCATCCATAAGCATACAAATATGTAATGGCTCACCCCTAAAGAGGGGACTTAGCAAATGATATCGTCAGTCACATCACATACTGTCACATCACATACTGTTCTATGTGACAAAAGATGCATTTCGAGAAAAACGCATTTGAAAATTCGCACATAGACTTTGTGTCATAGAAGAGCTTTGGCACATAAGTTTTCTTCTGATACTAATATTTTTGAAAAGAAAAGACTTCAAAGTTTTTATTATGTTTAATTTCAAATAAAAATACTACTTAAAACCCTATTTAATATAGCTTTGAACTGATAGATCTGTGTGTGAAAACACTTTTTTTACATTTAGCGATCTTTTAGTGCAGAAATTGAATGCGTCAAACTGTTCTATTTCATATAGATCTGTATGTGAAAAAAAATTTCATCGCGAAATTCGTATAGTGCACCATATAGATCTGTATGTGATGCGTTGTTTACGCTATACTTTAGTACGTAATCTTTGCAAATAGCGCAGTATGTGAAACGCCAAATTTAAATAGAACGCATATAGACCAACAATTATTAATTATTTCTTGTTAATTAGGGTAAATTAAATCCTGTAACTTGGTAAATATGAAGAAATCACCAATATATCAATCCAGACAATTTTTTTTTTATAAAGTCAAAAATGTCATATAGAACAGTATGTGATGCAACCGACGATATCAATTTTGATTTTATCATTCCATCTGTTATAGCATTTTCTAAGCTTTAAAATGACACCTTGTTGAATTTGATCAATGCAATCAAATTTTAAAATCTGCTGGAAATTCTTATTATATTCTTTATTTTTTGCTACCTATTTTCACCAGTTTCTCGAAAAGTGTTCTGTCGCAAAGTCCCCCTTTTCGGGGTGAGTCATCACATATCGTCATTCTCAACCAAGAAACATTTGCTATATAGATTAGGGTTCAAAGTCAACTATTGTATAGAATATTCAATTTAACAATCATCTGCGGGGAGGAAATCTATGTCAAAATACTTGTTTAAGGCATTATATGAACAAAGGATAATTACTTGTTTAGGGTTCATTTTCAAAGACTGTGTATGAGCATGGTATCCACCTTGTAATGACAGTGGCTCCCCTGGGCAATCATCCACATTATATCTTTAGGGGTACACCTATCCACTAGTGCACTTTTGGATTAGAATGGAGATTTGATGATGAAAAATTGATATTGGATTGAATATAGTTGATCTTGAAAATCGTTATAACATTGATACATAAAATGTGATTGAATAACAAACACTTTTTGCATAAAAATGGCATGGAATATTCTGCACAGGGATGCAAGTCAATGAAGACAAAACCTCCTGAAAATGTCTAAAAAATGTACTGGAAAAGATCATCTACCCAATTCTATGTTTGCTTTTACCCAAGGGCCATTGTGTCCAAGTTTCATGAAAATCTGATAAAGTATATACATGGAAAATGTGATAAATTTTTTAAAATAAAGGTTAACATTTTTGACGACATACAGTCAGCCACACAGTCAGTCACAGTAGCGTGCGCAGGAATATTTGACTGGTGGGGCTATAGATACGAAGTTCCCCCGACTAATGAGGCCAAAAAGCTTTTGAAAATTGATAAGCAAAAAAAGGGAAACTAGACATGACAGTGTCATTAAAAGTGACACGGACCCTGCCGATTGCCTTTTTTTAAATGTCAGATCACGAACAAGTTGATAGAAAATGTTGAAATCTGAAAAAGGTGTCAACTTGACCTTTCTTATGAACTTTGACTCCAACGGGGTCACCATTGGTACTTTTAATCAATGATCCAAAACGACTTGATACTTTATTCTATGAAATCGGACAAAGTTGTAAATTTTACCTTTCTTTTGATCCCATAGGAAAGGTCGGACAACAGGGTCACCATTAACACTTTTGATTGATTTTCCAAAACGAACAATTATTAGACACCTTATAACCTTTGAAATCGGACAAAGTTAAAAATTTGACCTTTGAGCCCCGAGGAAGAGTCAGATGATGGGATCACCATTGACACTTTTGATCACTGAACAAAAGACGCACAACTTGACACCTTAAATGCTGAAATCGGACAAAGTTGAAAATTTGACCTTTGACCCCAAGGGAAAGGTCAGACAATGGGGTCACCATTGACAATTTTGAACGCTGGTTCAAGACAAACAATTTAACACCTTAACCTTAGAAAATCAGACAAAGTTGAAAATTTACCTTTCTTTTGACCTTTGACGCCAAGGGAAAGCAGAAAATGGGGTCACCATTGACACTTTTGATCGCTGGTCCAAGACGAACAGTTTGACACCTCAAACTTTGAAATAGAACAAAGTTGAAAATTTGACCGTTCCATTGACCTTTCTTTTGACCCCCAAGGAAGGGTCAGACGATGGATGGGGTCACCATGGACACTTTTGATCAATGGTCCAAGACGAACAATTTAACACCTCAAAAGTTGAAATCGGACAAAGTTGAAAATTTGACCCTTTATATTTGACCTCTTTGACCCCATATGACCCAATATAATTTTTTTATCCGATAACTTTGGGGACAATGTCAAGATGTTTCATGTCCCCAAATGTCAAGACCATACCTTGTAATGTAGTTGAGTTGAAACTTTTTTCGTGAAAATCAAGTTTTTGACCCTGTGACCCCTATGTGACCTTTAAGGGGTCAGGTGACATAAATGGGAGGTGGCCCTGGTCCTTTCACCCAAGTTTGATATAAAATTGGATGGATTGAGTATGATAAACAGAGATATTGGTCAAGGTATGATTTTAGAAAATTTGAAACTAGAAAATATGAAACTCTGAAAATTTAAAACCTGAAAATTTGAAACTCAAAAATTTGAAACTCAAAAATGTTGAACTCGAAAAATTTTAAACTTGAATATTTGAAACTCAAATTTTTGAATCATGAAAATTTGCAACCTAAAAATGTTGAACTCGAAAATTTGAAACTTAAAAATGACAACCAGAACCATCCTTGAAATAATTAAATAATAAAAATAAAAGTTTGAGAAAGTATCTTCCACATTTATGATCACTTCAATACCCATTCACAGTTTTAGCATAGCAATGTATGGAATGACAACATAATGTGATGCAGAGGTGTCCAAGTGTCAGGGATATTGGTCACTGATTTCACTTGAGGTTCAGATACCTAAAATAATTGGTTTCCAATGTTATACAGTAAAGTATAGGATGACAGATTCTCAGAACATAATGGTCAAAATCGGTCACTGAATGTCGGAGATATAAGACATAATCAAAGTGTTGCCAGAAGAAGAAAGAAGAAATCTGTCAAAAACAAAACCCTGCTGAGCCTTCGACAGGGTAAAAAAAGGTCTCACAATCACACACAACTCATATATGGATTTCAATTTCTCAACAAAAATTACATGACGTAATAACATTGTTAATGATTTTTAAACCTTTTCCGCCAATATTGTTAGACATGTTTAGTGGAAAATACTAGTGATGACCCCTTTTCCTTTTCCCAACTGTTTCTTCCCCCTTCCCCGTCTTTTCTCGTGATGGGAGGAGTTGAAAGCCACCCAGCCCCCCCCGCCACTTGCCAGTCAGCCAAAGTAATCCCATGTGTCTATCTTTCATATGACATGAAATGGCAGTTATGGCACTCACCCTGCATTCACATGACTGGTTATGTGTTTGCATGTATTGCCTAATTATATGGACAAAAAAGCATACGCTATACAAAACTTACGCACATTCCAAGGATATTATAAAGACAGGTTTGTGAAGTATATAGATAACAAGCTACCAAACATTTGGTGCCACAAGTCTTTGTTGTTACATTAATTCCAATGCATTTTCTAATCAATAACAGTTTTTTTAGGCTTGGTGATGAAAACCATCAAACATATGTTTTGCATTAGATACAAATAAAAGTGGTGCATTGATTTTACATCACCCAAGCCTCAAATATTATCAGAAAGTATTAAAGAGTAGGCTAGTTGTAAAATCATTTGCATTTGTTAAATGTGGTTGGTTGTTCATCCAATCAAAAGTTGCTTTCCTGACTTATTACTAACCTCAACAATGACAAACTTTGGATGATCAATAATACAACAAAATACCTGTAGACTCGATGGGCCTACGACTGAGTTCTGATATAACGTCCATGGGGAATTCTGATTAATGTAACATCTACAGTGTGTCCCAGAATGAAGTTATTGCAAGATTTCAACGCCATGCACACATCAAAAACCAACTTATTCCAGACAATGGAACTTGGTGACAATTATGCCTGTTATATTGACTTGCTTTGGTGCAAATATAAAGAAAACCCATGCTTTAGTTTACTGGAAGTAAGCGTTTGAAGCTCCAAAGGAGTTAGGACACTATTCCCAGTTGGGTAAGTTGTAAAATTCCACTGCGATTTGCAGCATAACCATGCAACGAAAAACACCATCTTTACAAACACAATCATGGTAATATTTGTTCAGTTATAAAGGTCTTTGTTTTCAAGGTTATTTTAACCTAAATCCGGTTCCTTTTCATATGTGAAAATCATTTACCATATTTTGATAGGTAATCGTTTAGGAAAATCATTTAGCCGGCCATTTGAAAGCACGCCACAGAGCTGGTACCCTGGTAGCAGTGGTTGTATGAATATGTTAATTCAGAGCAAACATAACACCTCATTTGTCATGGAGAAAAGAGTATCATGATTGAACGATGCCCGGCAAGTCCAAGTGCCATTGAAATAATGGAAAGATTTATTTAACATTTCTAGGAGCCAGATAACCTCATCGCACGAGTAACCCATCTTAAAAATGTCAGGACATATAAAGCTTATGGCATCAGATGACAGAAGGAACTGCAAAAAAGACGCCAAGGTAGCAGACTCCAAGGAATCAAGCAAGGAGAAACAAGCAAAACAAAACAGAATTGTTTGTAAAGATGACATCCTTGCTCACAAATTACAGCTTGATTTTTACGACCTCTCCAAAGTGAGAAAAGTGTCCAAACTCCTCTAGAACTTCAAACGCTCACCTCTAGAAAATCAATGCATGGATTTTCTTCATTTTTACACCAAAGCAAATAGTTAAGACATCAAGCATGATTGGCACCAACTTGCATTTTCTGGGATAATTTAGTTTTTAAATAATGCGGCATTAAAATCTTGATAAATTAATTCTGGGACACACTGTAGATATGTACTACAACAAAATCATAAATAATACTGAAATATATTTTAGAGTCAAGGTCAAGAGCAGAATAAACCTTGTGTGAATCCCTCCAAGTCGCCAGTGACGTGTCACAAAATCAATGTACGCACGGTCAATTTTGATGCGTCCAATTCACTAGGCCTGTAGGGCCCCCGAGTTCATTGGACAGCAATCAAAATCATAGGCGGCGGAAGCGGGTTGGACATGTCCCCTCAAAAAATAAAGAAGAAAGAAAGAAAAGGAAAGGAAATTGAAATTTTCCCTTTTATTTTGATAATTTAAAAGTTGTGTGCTTCAAGTGAATTTTCAGTAAAAATTTGCCATTTTGGGGCAAATTTCAAGATTTTAAAATAATTTTTAGGTGGAATTAGCCGATTTGACAGACTTTTCCGCGCGTATCATAATTTTCCTTCGACTATTTTTGGTCAAAAAAATTGTTGATTACAAAAATTGTTTAACCTTCCACTGCCACTATTCAAAATTTACCGCAAGTGCATTGATTTTGTCTCATTTTACAACAAAATTGAATGCAAATTTCTTAATCTAATTCATTCACGACAGAAAAATAATTCTGTATCTTTTGTGAAAAGAAATAAGGCCTTTATATGACCATCCAAGTCTAAAACTTTTTCTATAAATAATAAATAAATCATCACCCGACAAAAACAATGAAACATTCATACGCACTAAACGCCCACCACGTAAATTGGAAAGCAACAAGTGCAGTGCATTGTGAATTTCCACTTCACTCCGCATACTTTGAATTCTTGCATTCTGATTGGCTAGGTGACAAGAAGAGTGTGTGAATAGAAGATAATCGTAGATGGCAGGGAGGTTGTATCCTGCACCCCTTGTGAGTTTGATTGATCGCTGTGTTGAATAAAAGGTTGTAATGACCTTGTAAGCTATACTCTGTTTACAACCTTGACATTGAAATGATACTTGAATGACTAGCTATAAACATCATGACAGAGTCTCAGAACATCATACATACAAAGGGGTATCAGAAAGTTTTAAAGATCATAAAGAAGAAATACAGCCATGAACATAATTTTATTACAAGGTGTTCCAATAAACATTGTGCATGGGAATAGATTTTCTCAGAAGTTTTTCAGACTATAGCTTCTTAAAACGTACATCACAGTAAAGACAATGCCATTGTTCATCATTGTTGAAAATTTTAAGGAAATCCATCGATGCAAACCAGAGATATCGTTAATTTTGTCAGCATTCGTCATTTTCCTTCTGCACAAGGAGAATCTCTATCATGGTGAAGCATGAACAAAAATGTTGAAAGGATCTACACATCATTGACGCTTGATTAATTGACAATGAAGTACTATCCTTATGACAACGAAGAGGAATCTTGTGTCATTAGAGACATGGGAAGGTGTATCAACCATCTAGGAAAACAGATTGAAGGACATACAGGTCGCTAATGGCCAGGCCAGAAAGGACTTAAATTGGACATGTGAAGAAAAGATACACATTCATAATTTTAAAGAGCTGTCAAAAAAGATTGAAAACAATATTGGCTATGCCAAAACCCAAAATATCACACCATCAATTTATACGATTTATAAGCACATAAGAACATTTTATAGTTTTGGGAAGAAATGCGGGAAACCAACTTTATTCAACGATATCTTGTAAGAAGTTTTAAGCAGTTTTCTATCTTTATCTAACCGTTACGTGTGATGTGATAAAAAACCTTTTAACTTTTGGTGATTGTATTGAAGAATATAAGTAAGGTACGTGGTGACTGTTTTCGATGTTAATTATGTATTAAGCCTTTCGAAGTTCTTTAATAACATTCTTTAACTGCATATGTGATACAACTTGACAAAATCAATCATATCTCTGGTTGGCATCGATGGGTTTTCTTGAAATTTTCAACAATGATAGACACAGGCACTTTAAAGTGATACCCTATAATCTTGATCAAAAGAACCCCCTCAGCTCCCCTTCAAATCCTAATGTGGTGAAAAATTGAAAAAAATGATGATGTTTTTTTTGTGTTTCAAAAACAGTAATTTGAGCATTTTCTCACCGATTTCCCATAATTTCATTTGATTGTGCGCACTGTTAGCTTCATGTGACGGTGGATATACACAACAATATTATAATAATAATAATAAAAACACATTTTATAGCGCCTACCATCATGACAGATCAAAAGGTGCTTTACAACAAAATATAATACAGACTAAAACTAACTTAAATACAACTTAAAAGTACATGATATATTACAGCCAAAAAATACATTTGAGGACGGAAAAGCTACAAGCCGTCATGGCACAAAAGCTGGAGCAAAGCAGCACCAGCCAAAGTTAAAAATGACGGCTTACAGCTGATCCGAACAAGCATATATAACAACCATGCATAAACACAGTATAAAACAAATATAAAATACACAATGACAGTTTGAAACCAAAGTTACAGTGTAGAAAACGTCAAAAAACATGTTAAAACAGTCTCCACTTCTCCAAATCGTCGATCTTAAAAAGGTGCGTCTTGAGTTGGTTCTTGAATTGCATGATTGTTCTGGATTTGCGGATATACAGAGGTAGTTGATGCCACAGCACCGGTGCACAGGTAGCGAATGCGCGGAATCAGTGGGATTCAGTTGAATACCGTGGGGGGTCAAGAAGGTGTTGCGATTCGGATCGTAGGCCACTATGCCCGGGCAGATGACGATGGAGAAGTTCAGAAAAGTATACAGGTGAACTGCCGTTGAGCGCTTTATAAGCCAAGAGAAGAACCTTAAAAACGCTTCGGTGCTTTACAGGAAGCCAGTGCGCGGATTTCAGGACCGGACTTATGTGATCATACTACTTCGTCAGCGACACAAGTCTGGCAGCCATATTTTGGACCAGCTGTTTAACAATGGTTAAAATAAAGTCCTCCCAGACCGTCCATCTCCTTGCCAGTAGCGCAGTATACCGGGGTGGCGGATCTTGTGCCTGCATGGTGGAAACAAAAATACAACATGTATACTCTACATTAGAAAACTTGAATTGTGCTGGTACATAATGTTGCAATTTTTTTTGGTTTTATATGACCCCTTCTTAAATATATCATGCCTGTCTCACATAGAGCAAAACAATAATCTTGAACGTACCCCAGAAGAGGGTGTGCAAAATCCTCCTGGGTTGGGCTTATTTTACCTGCCAAAAAGCACCCATACCTGTAATATTCCCGAACAGGGATATCATGAAAATAATCAAAACAGGCATTTGATTTCATGAATTCTATATGAATTTTGCAATTGGTTGCCTAAGGCCAAAAAAAAAAATGTTTGATTGGCGTAACATAGAAAAAAAAGGTAGGTAGGTCGGATTTTTTTTTTTTTTTTAATATTTTTTTTAATTTTCTATCTCTATGTTTTACATACAAGAACACAAAATATATGGCACATATACAAAAACATCTTAACTTTTTCTGTAACACAACTTTTATTTGCCTTTTTGAATGTCCTGCAAGCCATATCTTGGGCTCCCATGAATCGATTCCCATCAAATTTGGGATTTGGAGGTTTTTTAACATGCTCAAAAAATTAAAAATATCTAGGGTCGGTGGTAAAATTAGGGTAGGTCGGGTTACGCCAATCAAACAATTTTTTTTAGGCCTTATCTTACATCTGAAGTCACAAATTGTTCCCTCTGCAATTCAAACCAATTCACTCTGACAGTGCTAAGCCATATATATAGATAGGCCTATGATCAAGATTTGGAATTAATTCCACAGTAATTAATTGCTTCTGTGTGTTTATGCAAGAAAATCAAAACGTCGGTGAGTCAGAGCGTGCCTTAAAAACCCGGCTCGCAGAACACAGGAGACCCAGCTGCTCATCATCCCCGGTTGTGCAACATGTCAAAAACACAAAACACAACATTGATTGGGACAGTGTATCTATCCTGGATCAGGACTCGAACTAGTTCAACCATGGTGTCAGGGAAGCCATCAACATCTACCGCCACCCCAGCTCCCTCAACAAGGACAAGGGACGACACGACCTCCACCCAGTTTACCAACCCATAATTTTGTCACATGACCCAACGTCATCCAGGTCATATGACGACCAAGATCTTTGACCAGACCACTCAGTTTGAAAAAGTCATAGCGATGGCATGACGAAAGCTCACGAAAGTGAACATTTTTATTGCTGTGAGAAAGGTTTTAACCATTTTCAATATAAAAACAAAACTGTTTTACGGGTGGGCGGACCTTTCAAGTAGGGTCGGTTGTTAGGGCAATTTTTTTTCCTATTTTTTTTGCCTAAAAATAACCCCAAAATCTGAAAATGTTTATAAAGAAAATTTTAACCAAAATTGTTAAATTTTGCCAACAAAAACAGCTGATTTTACATGAGTTTGGCAAAACTAACAAAATTCTTCTTTAGGGTCGGTCAGGCCCGGAAAATGGGGATTTTTTTTTGTTGCCTTACTGATAATTGTTTTTTCCCTTTTTTCTCTGATCATATTAATTCACTGTGCTTGGGTTTAGTGGTTGGAAAGAAATTACAGATACTCTGCACCAGACCCCTTCTCTTCATATACTCTATTACAGATGTTGATACATAAAATTATGTTCATGAAAACATGGATAAGAAGAAAACAATCTGAAAGGAGTCTGGTGATTTATAAAGAAAGCCACTGGGTTTTCAAAAAAGGAACTCCCATCCCAAATCCACAAACACCCAACCCCTCCCAAAGGCACAAAAGCTGCTGAGGCAGACCATGCACAGCATGCACTGTCTCTTAAAAGTCTCCAAAAATTAAAAATCAATTGAATACGCTAGAATAAGAACATCCCAACTCCATGAGCTGCCTTTGGTTAAGTTATGTAAAATATAAATGCATATAAATCTCTGAAAATGCTTTCAAATCACTAGAAAGCATTTCCATATCTTTATCCCAATCATAGTGTCACATTTGACCTTGTAGTTGCCTTTGTTAGACATTGTTAGATAATTTTCCTAGCATATAGTTGCAGAGGGGAGCTCGTGGAGTTGGGATGTTCTTGTAATGACTGTTTAAATATAGCAACAATGTACTATAACAATTATCTAACAATGTCTAAAACAAGTCAACAACAAGGTCAAATGTGATAGTATGACTAGGATATTGACATGGAAATGCTATTTTAGTGATGCGAAAGCATTTTCAGAAATTTGTATGCATTCATATTTAATAAATATGATTACCAGAAGGGAGCTATTGGAGTTGGGATGTTCTTATTCTGGCGTATTCAATTAACAAACGCCCAACCCAAACCAACACCAAGACAAGGACACAAGACCACTGTTTAAAAAGTTGAGGAAAAGTTTACTCAGGTTGTGTAAAATTTAACACATTCTGTTGAGGTAGAATGAAAGTAATAGAAAATAAGATGTTTGAACACTGGCTAGGGATCTATATCCAAGTTGTGTTCCTTTTTCATTTTTGGACTTTTTCATAGGGCCATATGTAAAAATAAATTCCTACACAAAATAGGCAGGGCTGATTCAACAACTTGCTTTTTTCTGTAACAAATCCCTTGAAACCTTGTTTCACTTGTTTTGCCAATGTGATAAGATTACCCCTTTATGGGATGGATTAATTTTACATATATCAGAGCATGCATACTTGTATTTCATTTATTTTTGTTTGTATGAAATTTTACATTCATAGATGCAAGTTGCAAGACTTAAGGGAGGTCGGAGCCTCACAATCCCTAAAAATGGTTTTTATCATAACTTGAAAACTAATAAAGTAAACTAGATAAATGTATACATTTTTAGAAAGAACATTTTACAAGGAATCCATATATAGCATCAAAATTAAATTTTAAAAACTCGCTTTTTAGAAACTCACCAAAAACGAGTTATTTTGCCAAATTTTTTTGAACAAGCCTAGAAAAAGTATTATTTGGCAAATATGGGTCAAAATTGGTAAAAATCATCTAAGTCGATAGTTCTAGGGAATGTTTTCTCAAATTTTTGATTAACTTCTTGGTTTTCACAAAAATTGCAAAAAAGTGCAAAAAAATGCCCAAAAATCATGATTTTTTGAAAAAAATGAATTTTTGGTCTATTCGGACCAAAATTTTCAAAACTAAGGGATTAAACAAAAATTTGAGAAAATATTCCCTAGAACCATCGATATAGATGACTTATGCCTATTTTTGAACATTTTGGCCGAATAATATTTTTCCTAGGCTTGTTCAAAATTTTTTGGCAAAATAACTCGTTTTTGGTGAGTTCCAAAAAAGTGAGTTCTTAAATCAAGAACCTGATGCTATAAATAGATTCCTTGAGAAATTCCCTTTCTAAAAATGTATACTTTTATATAGTTTACTTCATTAGTTTTCAAGTTATGATCAAAATAAATTTTCAGAAATCGTGAGGCTCCGACCTCCCTTAAATCCAAATTTGGTGTCTTTTTAAACTTGGTTAAGATTAAAAGAAATATTGAGTACAAGATAGCTGTGGGGTAAAAACTACAATCTTGGCCAAAAATACTTGGGACACTTCAATGACAATTAAATAGTTATGAGTGCAATGGAGTGTGAGGTCAAAGATTTGGAGGATACAGTTTCTCTCCCTCCCTGTCCGAAGACCTCCCTCCCCCACCATCCAATGTTGAGATGAACACATGCACACACCACGTTCATAGAGACTTATTGCTTAACAACATTGTGCAGGGGAGCGGGGAGGTTAAGTGTCCTAACAATTTTGGCCAAGATTGTAGGAAAGCAACTTTAAAAGGTCCCCCGATCTTAATGCTTCTTTATTTTTTTTTTAATTCTTCTCCTATCTTTGGATATAGGCAGAACATTATTTTTTGTCTCCAGGCCCACTGATTTTGTGTATAGTTCTGGTTTGGTGATGTGAAGGGTTTGTGGATGTGGGTGAGAGCGGGTGTGGGTGTGGTACGTGTGTGTCAGAGTGGTGGTGTTTGTCAGTGTTCCGTCTCTTGTTCTTTTTGTCTAAGTTAGGATGGGGGTTTAACAGTGTAAATGAGGAATTTTTTTGTTTGTTTTTTTATTTTACACAACTTGTGTAAAACTTGTAAGAACTTGCACAACTTGTTGAAAATTTTACACAGCAGTTTAACAGTGTAATGAAGCATTTTAAAGCTTTTCGGATCAAGTAGACCTATTTAGTTAAACCATTGAGTGTGTGTTCTCACCTTAAATAAACAAAATATACATGGCTTCAGAGTAGCATGTCTAAAATGGCGACACTAGTACAGTTGCCAAATGCTGCCATGTCCCCAACCTTCAAAACTACCCGCACTCTTAGTCGCTGTTAGAATTTATGGGGAATTCTAGCTGCTGTAAATCTCTTCAGCTACATCTATATCAACTGTCAAAATACAAATAAAAATTGAAAACAAAATGTTAAGTGCTACCTTGTTTACACTTGTGTCACATTTACAAAAGTATTATCCACACCATGCAATGTTAAATCTGCTACTATTTCCATGATCTGTGTAAGCTTACAACCACATTATACATCATGGCCAATTTGGCCATCATACAGTCTTATCAATTGCAAATTTGGTACTCTGGAGAAAATAGAGTACAATTCTAGTACAAGATTGGAATGTGCACATTTAGAACATCATTCGAGTACGCTTTAATTACGTTTGTATTTTTAAACAAACAATTTGTACTAGAAATGTACTTAAAAGTGTACTCGAATGATGTTCCAAATGTGCACATTCTGATCTTGTACAAACAATTTGTACTAGAAATGTACTTAAAGTGTACTCGAATGATGTTCCAAATGTGCACATTCCGATCTTGTACAAACAATTTGTACTAGAAATGTACTTAAAGTGTACCTGAATGTTCCAAATGTGCACATTTCGATCTTGTACAAACAATTTGTACTAGAAATGTACTTAAAGTGTACTCGAATGATGTTCCAAATGTGCACATTCCGATCTTGTACTCGATTTGTACTAGAATTGTACTGGATTTCTACCAGGGATAAGCATACAATATATTTGACACTGCATTTACAGTAATTGAGGTTTTCAAACGAAGGGCTCCGGTTTTAAACGGACCAGGAGGGGTTTATTGATCCGACATTTCGTCATGTGAGTGCAAAAAAATCGTATCTGCAATAGCTGCTCTAAGTTATAATTATTTTATTCCTTGTCACAACAGTGTGAAAAATTCCTCAAAATGTTCCTGTCTTATGTCAGTGGTTCTTGAAATGGTTCTTCAGGTGAAGGTGTCACCTGAAGAACCATTTCAAGATTAACCACTGACCCAAGACAGGACATCATAAAGTGTACAATTCAAATTTATGACAAATGGCAATTATTGCAGATAAGACTTTCTTGCACTCACATGACAATTAAATATCCAGGAGGGGGGGGGGGGGTGACGTCATGATAAAGGTTGATGTGCTTTTTCCCAGCAAGTTTGCTAAAAGAGTCGCTCTTTCCCCCAAATGCGTTAACGTGGGGGTACGATGGTTGAAACAAAATTAAGGAGTAAGAATATAATATTAGAACAAATTAAACTTTGTAGCATTTTATATAGGGCCTGTAAAAATATTTCATTCATTAATTGATGGGAGTCAAGAGATCAATGAAAGTCAATATTATCAATAATGGTATCACTGCAATTATCCATGTGTTGCGTGTCAATCAAGCCAAATTGACTATACAATAATGTTGGATGAACGCTCTGGTTAGGGCCGGTTTTTAGGCTTGGTTTTTACTTCGGCTCCATATAATATATTTTGCTCCATATATATTATCGTGACGTCATCATATAAATATGTCCATATAAAAAGTAAAAACCGGCACCATATAAAATCGCTAATTGCATTGTGATATGCAGTTGCCAATTTTTAGTAGAAGTAGCATATTCAGAGATTGTGTGTTCTGAAAGACCTGGCCAATTAAACGTGTAACAACAAAATGAACAGAAAGTGAACATAGATAATAGCTGAATAACCATCCAAATAAACCATTTCGATTAAAAGTTGAATAATCTTAAAACATGCATAAAAGCAAATCTGCAGAAGTAGTTGCATAGTTTTTCAATGAAAACAAAAATAATAAACATTCGTTATTCCTCCTCCTCCTCCTCTTACATCCTCCTCCTCCTCTTCCTCCTCCTACATCCTCCTCCTCCTCCTCCTCCTCCTCATCCTCATCCTCATCCTCATCATCATCATCATCATCATCATCATCATCATCATCATCATCATCATCATCATCATCATCATCATCATCATCCTCCTCATCCTCATCCTCATCCTCATCATCATCATCATCATCATCATCATCATCATCATCATCATCATCATCATCATCATCATCATCATCATCCTCCTCCTCCTCCTCCTCCTCCTCATCATCCACATCGTCCACATTCTCCTCCTCATCCTCATCATCATTATCCTCCTCCTCATCATCATCATCATCATCATCATCGTTTTTTCAAATTTATGGTATTGCGGAACAGATTTTTGTCAAAGAATGGTTTATGGAACTGATTATTCTCCGAATTAACATGATTAAGGTGTCAAGAATTGTTTTTGTTTAAGCTTCAAATTGCTAAAAAATCAAGTTTATAAAATTATAAAGCATACTTTTGAGCCATTTTGTTGATAATGGGTTCTCCGGAACTGAAATAATCTGAAAATAGGCATCTTGGGGAGCGGGAGAAGAGGCTTGAAAAGGGGGTCTTGAGCGCGGCACATATCCATACTTTCCATTATTGTAAGTGACCCCCCCGGGCTGAAAAAGTGCAATGAACATGTTAAACATGTTTAAAACCAAGCACTGTTCGATTACAGAAGAATCCCAAATTGTAATGTATATGAGATTAAAATATTTTATATCATGAAGTTGAGCTCTGCTCAACTTTTTATATTTTATATGGCCATGTCACATTTCTGATTGGCTGATAGTCATTGAGTAGTCACGGTATTAAATTATGAACAACGAAATATAATATCAATACCGATCAAATGTAATCACGTATCATCGATATGGAAGATCATTTTAATTTTTTGTATGCAAAAGGTCTCGTGTAACCAATTGTGTGCGTTAGCTGACATCGCAAATATGCTGCAAAGCTCGAGTATTACGCACAATACACATATTCATATTATTATAGGCCTACTCTTTTCAAAATTGAGACCAAGAAACCTGCGTTATTTTAGATTTGTTGAATATATTTTTCTATAAGATTTTTCAGCTCGGAACGTTCCTTGTCCAAAAAAAGGAGAATTTGTTAGCTTTGTTTTTCTGTCAATATCTGAATGGCGGTGGAAGAGTATAGGGCCTACAAAAAGGGCCCAAATAGACCGCTCCTAAATCCATGGTCTAGGAAAATTTTCCTATGAATCTTTTCGGCATTTGTGGACTATGTAAGCAAAACTCAAGAAATGCCAGTCCCCCACCCCGAACTGTAAGGAGAAAGGGAGGAAGAAGAGAAAGGGGAAGAACAAAATGGAGAGAGGAAAGGCGATAAAGGGAAAGGAAAAGAGAAACAAGAAAAAAGCAGACAACCCCTATACCGTATAAAATAACAAGTACCGAGATCTATGCACCAAATCGAGTGATTTGTACTACGAAATTTCCAAACTTTCTCACTCCTAAGGGGACAGATCCCCTCAGATACCTCCTAAACATGAAATATCAAGTATTGAAAGCTTTGCACAATACTCCCGTGATTTGTGCTTTGAAATTTCCAAATCTTCTTACTACTGGGAAGGACGATCCCCTCAGACATCCCATAAACATGAAACATGAAGTAGCAAAATCTATGCACAAAATCGAGTGATTTTTGCTTTGAAATTTCAAAATTTTCTATCTCCTGAGGATGCATATATAGGAGATATAGTAGTTAATCTAAATTTGTTGTCGGCAAAACAACTTGAACTTGTCGGCAAAAACATACCTCTACACCCCTCTAAAGAAAAAGGTCTGGGAGCGCCCTGCCTGAACACCAGCCGTTTATAGTGCTTCGTGACATGACAAGCCGCTCACTTGTATATACTAACTACCTCCAAGCCAGTACAGAAATAGGGAAACCTCTTGAGTCTTTCCCCCACCCACCCCGGGGGAGCACTTTGAAAGTAACGGCGGGTGTGCGGGGCCCGAACCTCACTGAGAAGAGGGGGTCTTTCGGTGACAGGCTAAATGAAGAAAAAAGGGGTCCTTCGGTGAGGAGCTCTACAAAAAGAGGGTCATTCGGTGAGGACAGTAAAAAGATAGGGGGTCTTTGGATCTCATTGCATTGAAAAAGGGGGTCTTAAAGTGAGGTAAATTTATCGCAAAACTTGAGGTCTTCCAGTGAGGCGTTTAAACAACTGTAAAACATTATCTTTGGGGTATCAAAACCTATTAGGTATGATCCACAGGTTTTAACACTCACAGAGCCAAAATCATCAAAAAATACATGGTAAAACTCACTTATTTATGAAAACAAGTGTCATTCAGTGAGAGCATTTTGGTTACTACAGGGGTTATACAGCGAGAGCATTTGAGAAAAATATATTTATGAAAACAAGGGTCATTCAGTGAGAGAGTTTTCTTCGGAAAATGGGGGTCAATCAGTGAGAGAGCATGTTAAAAATGGGGGTCATTCAGTGAGAACAACTTGTGAAAAATTAAAAGGGTCATTCGGTGAGAGGAGGTTTGAAAATGGGGTCAATGTGGCCGCACATCCCATCACCTTTTTAGGGAGTGCCCCCCGGACGGTCAGATTTGGTTACGTCCCTGGGCATGAATGTGTTTTATTAGGGATTTTCAGACCCTTTTTCAGACATGATGAGAAAATCTAATTAAAATGACTGTCATGAGATGGATTTCTGTGACATTTAGCTAGTTCAAATGTTCTGTCCGTTATCTCATTAAAGGACAAAGGATTTTGTTAACTAAATCGTAAATGACAATAGAAGTATCGAAATTAATTTTACCACACAAAAGAGGCCTGTCAATCAAAGTATAGGATAGGCTATTGTCTTCGACGAAAAGCATAACGGCTAGAGATTTTTAGTTGTGCTTTTTATCGTGTAAACACAAAAGGACTGTCAAGGATTGCAATTTCTCAAGTGGGGATTATCTATACTTATTGACTCCAGTGAATAGAATAAGTAATGGGTTAACAAAATATTTTACTACAGATTACAAAATGCATTGTTATGCACGGACAGAACATTTGAACTGGCTAACTGTCAAAGATTTTAGTTTCTATCCTTCAATGACTAAATTTCTATGACTGACATCGGCTCATTGAGTTCACCAGAATAAACATAATTATTATGCGCTTGGTTTACTCGAATTCAACATTGCGTTGAACATCTTTCTATATGATGTCCACGTCAAAGTAACGTCACGATAATATATATGGAGCAAAATAGGGGTTGTCAGGTTCTTTCTTGTTTCTCTTTTCCTTTCCCATTATCGTCTTCCCTCCTTTTCTTTCTTTTACTCGTTTCCCACTTCTTTCCCCTTTCTCTTCTTTTCTCTCTCCCTCTTTTTTCTTTATCCCTTTATCTTCTTCCTCCCTAAGTTTCTCCCTTCCCATTTTTTCTCCTCCCGTCCGGGGAGGGGGTGGCGTTTCTTGAGTTTTGCTTATATTGTCCACAAATGCGGAAAGATTCATAGGAACATTTTCCGACACCATATTTTAGGAGCGGTCTATTTGGGCCTTTTTGTAAACTCTTCCGCCACCACTCAGATATTGACAAAAAAAACAACAATGCTAACAAATTCTCTCTTTTTTGACAAGGAACATTCTGAACTGAAAAATCTAATATAGAAAAACATATCAACGAATCTAAAATAACGCAGGTTTCTTTGTCCCAATTTTTAAAAGAGCAGGCCTATAATAATATGAATATGATTGTGTATTGTGCATTACACTTGAGGTTTGGGTCAGCAAGTTGTAATGCACACAATTGGTATACACAAGACTTTTTGCATACCAAAAATGAAACTGATCTTCCATGTCGATGATACGTGATTACATTTGATCGGTATTGATATTATATTTTGTTGTTCATAATTTAATACCGTGACTACTCAATTAATGACTATCAGCCAATCAGAAATGTGACATGGCCATATAAAATATAAAAAGTTGAGCTCTGCTCAACTTTATGATATAAAATATTTTAATCTCATATACATTACAATTTGGAAATCTTCTGTAATCGAATAGTGATTGGTTTTAAACATGTTTAACATGTTCATTGCACTTCTTCAGCCCGGGGGATCACTTATATTGATGGAAGGTACGGTATGTGCCGCGCTCAAGACCCCCTTTTCAAGCCTCCTCTCCCGGTTCCAAGATTCCCATTTCAAGATTACAACAACATGGCTCAAAAGTGTGCATGCTTCATAAACTTTCAACCTTTTTTTTAACAATTTGCAGTTTAAACAACTCTAATTCCACAAAAAAAAAACCCAGGTTCCCATAAACAATATTTTTGACAAAAATCAGTTCCGGAAGACCCTAAATTGGAAAAACCGTGCGGCACATACCCATCGAAAAAAATTGAGTACCCGCCCGGGTTTATATAGGACTCCTTCTTGCAATTGGAGAGTGTATGTTCGATGATGAAGACTGAGGAAGGAGGAGGAGGAGGGATAGTTATTATTTTTATTCTCATTGCTATTATCTATGTTCACTTTCTGTTCATTTTGTTACACGTTTAATGGTCAAATATAATCATAAGCTAGAACTCAATGATATTATGACACAGGCCCGGAAATAGTGTCTTCACAATAATTATTGGATCAGGTCTTTAACAACACACAATCTCTGAATATACTATTTCTACTAAACTTGGCAGCTGCATATCACGATCCAATTAGCGATTTTATATGGTGCCTGTTTTTACTTTTTATATGGACATATGATGACGTCACGATAATATATATGGAGCAAAATATATTATATGGAGTCGAAGCAAAAACCGAGCCTTACAGCCTTGTGTTATACAAATATGCATATATTTCCCAATTTTAAGGTCCAATCACTCCTAAACAGAATGATTCTGAGCTTCTATTCTATCTGAATTGTGTTGTACGGGCAGCAGAGAGTACAAGAAAAGCAAAAAAGACAAATTGTGCCATCAGGCTTGATTTTATAGGTCCCCAAACATGGGTCCAGATCGTCATGTGAGTGCAAGAAAGTCGTATCTGCAATAGCTGCCATTTGTCAAATTTGGATTGCACACTGTCTAAACTCCAATCTTGGGTCAGTGGTTCTTGAAATGGTTCTTCAGGTGACACAGTCACCTGAAGAACCATTTCAAGAACCACTGCAGGGTTAGAACACTTTTTCACTTTCAGAATTCAAGGACTTTCAATGACTTTTCCAAGAATAATTCAAGGACTTTCAAGGACTTTTCCCCTTATCAGCTGGGGTCGGCGGAATATGTATCACTATCAACAAATAAAATAAATTTGTTTTTGCTCATTTTTGGATAAAAATAATTGCATGGCAAATTCTTTTGACACACTAATTTCTGACATTCAAAAATTCCAGGACTTTCAAGGACTTTTTTGATAAAGTCTGTTTTTCAAGGACTTTCAAGGCCTTGAAATTGCAAAATGAAATTTAAGGACTTTTAAGGATCCGTACTAACCCTGCACTGACATAAGACAAGGAATTTTTGAGGGATTTTTCACATTCTTGTGACAAAGTATAAAATAAAAATAACTTACGACAGCTATTGCAGATACGGCTTTCTTGCACTCACATGACGAAGTGTACCTAGTATTTTTGTATTTCTGATGTTCAAAAATTGTTTTATTTTGATGCACAATTGGCCAAATTACAATTTTTGTGTACAAAATTACATTGAAAACACCGTTATTTCAGTTACTAAATAAAGAAGGAAAACATCAGAAATACAAAAGAGTTCCTTGCTTTAGTTAATCTATGGTACCTAACCTTTCATATGCAATTATCTAGATATTCATACTAGGTATACCTTTTATGCAGCTAACCCCCCCCCCCCCCCCCCACCCCCCCTAATTTGATCGATTCTAGCCCATTTTAATCTGGACCCATGTTGGGGGACCAATAAAATCAAGGGGTGTTCAAATTTTCCCTTGTTTTTGCCTTTTTTGTACTCTCTGCTGGCTATATAGCACAATTCAGGTAGAATAGAACCTCTGAATCATTATGTTTAGTAGTGATTGGACCACTGAATTTGGGAAAATGCCATCTGACAGTGCCAAGGGGGCTACTTTGGACCCCCTAATATTCAAATTGAACTCAAGATCTTGGTGTTTTGATCAAATTTCAATTGACCACCACCCAAATAATGACTACAAGCAATCTAATTGCTATCATCATCATCATTGGTCGTCCATGGACGGAATGGAAGAAGCACTTGCTACATGTTCGAACCAGATTTCCCTGTCATGCATGATATACTGGATCTCTTGTAGATCTAGATTGAGATCGCTCTTGATGGTGTCAGTGTATTGAAGGGGACTTCTGCCTCTGCTTGATTTCCCACCAACCGGAGTCCAGAAAATCAAATGGGAAATGGGTTGGTTGGTGGTGCGGATGCAGTGTCCAGCAAGACATAAACGGCGTTGCCTGATTGTTGAAGATATTGGAGGGATATCACCATAATACTCTGGTGTTTGGAATATGATCCTCCCAACTGATGTTGAGCACTCTTCGTAAAAGTTGAGTGTAGCACCCGTTTATACGATCTTCCATTTTCTTGCTGATTGTCCAAGTTTCTGAGCCATACAACAGAATGCTTTCCACACAGGCTTTGAAGAATCTTATTTTAGTCCTTCGATCTAGTGAAGATTTCCAGATCTTGTGGAGTTTATTGCAGGCGACCCATGCTTGTGCTTTCCGACATTTGAAGTCATGAAAAGAGTCCAGAATATATGAACCAAGATATTTGAATTCAGGTACATTTTCAAGTTCAACTCCTTTGATGGTCTTAACGCAGGCCGACGATTGAATGTTTACCAGAATTCTAATTGCTATAAACAATGTAATTCCGTAGATATTACATTGCAAAGTGGCTTTAGTCGTGGTTTTTTTCCAAATTGACAGCAAATTTACCACATCTTTGAGAGGCCATAAAAATGAAATGGAATATGATTTTTTTGGTTCAAACTCATTTGTTTGACCACAAAAGGAATCCCTGACATCAATTGAGCAGTCAAGTTAGCTCAATCAGTTAAAGGCGCTCGCTTGCGATGCAAAAGGTCCCAAGTTTGAACCCCGCCGGTGCCAAAAGTTGAGTGTGCTTGAAATTCCCTTGGACAAGGAACTGTTTATTGTCCCGTGGAAACCCGTACTAAACTCAGGGCAGCGATGGTGCTTATGTTGGTTGAACAAGGTTCAGCGGCCCTAGAGTTTGTCGCAGAACCTGAAATGATGCTTGGTATGGAATGGAGCTTACTTGGGCCACAGTGGTCAGCAAACACCTGTAAAGTGTGCAGAGGCTGAGTGGAATTACAAATCTGGGAGGCATATCGCACTATAAATCCCCAGTATTTATTTTATTTTTATTTTTAATTAGAACAAAATCTGAGAGATCACGGCAACTCGTGCAGGTGATACCAGCCGGAATGCCACTTATTTGGTTTTAATCAATTTTTTTTGAATAAAATCAATGATTCAAATTATGATTTTTAAAAAAAAATCAAAAAAATCACCAACCCTGTTATTTGCTCTTCTCTATCTACCTAGGGAGCAAATTAAGGGGTAAAACTGCAACGAAAAATTATTTTAATGTGTCCTTTCTATTTGGGTTCTATGGACCATAGGTAACAACACTAGGGTGGACACAAAATCATTCACCTGCACGGGACCCTGCAGGAGGGGGGTAAAAGTCATTGCA
>JXSR01S075550.1:42408-57235 GCA_000969725.1 Ophiothrix spiculata | reverse complement strand
GGGGGGGGGGGTACTCAAATTTGGTTTGGGTAGGGACATGCCTCTGGGAAATTTTGAAAGCCACCCATCCAAATACCAATTTTTACGAAAAATTCACCCATCCATGTACCAAATCTTTTAAATTTTGAGCCAAATTTATCTAAAATTCTCATTTTTTTTCTATCCAAATTTCCTAACATTTTGATACAAAATGTCCAAATTTGCGGAATTTGGTGCAAATTTCCGGAAATTTTGAAAAGAAAAACCCATCAAAATACCACATTTTGGGAAGAAAAAGGACCGATTGGAATACCAGAAAGCCTGATTCTGCTACCCGAATTTGCAGCACGTCCCCGTTACCCCTTTGTACTAAGTAGCTCCCCGGGCACTGCATTCACTTTGGACTTTCTAGAATGGGGTAGTTAGAAATGTCAGCAGCTGTTGGTCATTTCCCATGGTATTTGTTTGCTCAGTTTCAAATGGGTTCTCCAGTAATGGCTAAAAAGTTGTATGCATACAACATTGTAAGCACTTAATAGAGACAGACTGATGGATGGTGATTGCATGCAAAGACATCATACATTGTAAAGTCAACATTTTTACAAAAACATGAATGTTAACATGAGACAGTATCGCATGACTCAATGTTATTTACAGGATATCATATTTATTATATAAAACATTCACTAATTAAAGCAATACTGTTATATACTCTATCAATCTTGAAATATGCAACAAGTCGCCGATTAACACACATAAACCAATATGACCATACGCGGAAATAAATTAGTCCATACTTTTCGAACCATAACAACGTACCCAATCATGTTGAATATTCAAATGAACTTATATTCAAGATTTGTCTATTTGGTAGCAACAAAATTAGTCAAATATAATACCAAAATCATCAAAGATTCATGTACCAAATGTATTAATATGCAGTGATTTGGTCTTAATCAATCCTAATCAATCATTGCTAGTCTCTTACACAATACAAAAACAACAGTTCACAATGTTGTAGAACACAAGTGATGAGCTATGTATCTTGTAACAGAGTCTGATTGCTTGTGGCATACTTCAAGGTTTATAGAGTATAGTGTAAGATATTTCAAGTACCAAAATCAAACATACTCTCATATTTTCAGCTTGTAAAGAATTAATTTGGGGAAGCATGTGGTGCAGCGGTACTTCCCTCGCCTTGCACCAATGAGCCCACAGGACTGCTACGGGTTCGATCCCCGGTCTAGGTGCTGTATGTGCAATTTGTTGCCAGTCCAAACTTGCTTCTGCAGGTTTTTCTCCGGGCACTCCAGTTTTCCTCCTGCTCTAAAACTGGCAAATAAATCTGACCATCTGACTGAGGACCCTCATGGAAAGCAGTGCTAGACACTGATGAGGCTATCCTCTATAAATATGTCATATTTATTTAATTATTAGTACATTTCAAAAAGACTGCAATGCTTAACATGAAATCTATTCTGTTTTAACTAAATGTTTTTGCTGAGATAAATCATGTTTCAAAGTAGTTTGTACATATAGGTGAACAAAACTATCAGCATTCAAATTTCAATATGTAGAGTAAAATATGGCCGCATCTTTTAATAATATAATCATAAAACAATTCTCAAATTGCATGAATTTTATGTATACAAATTTCAAAATAAACTTATCAGTTTAATTGTATACAAATAATGTAAGGCAAATTTAATAGATTATGATATGACAATATTATTATACAATATCAACTTGATCTATATGGTATTGTAATAATTGAATGCATTAGAAATTCACAACAAGATAGTAGCTGAAGTTGAGAATCAAAAATTTATGCTAAATGTAAATTGGAACATGGCGTTCATAGTTCAATCCTATATATGTGATGGCTCACCCCGAAAAGGGAGACTTTGCGACAGAACACTTTTCAAAAAACTTGTTAAAATAGGCAGCAAAAATAAAGATTTTCTGTTTTAAAATGTGATTGCCTTCATCAATTTCAACAAGTAAGGTGTCATTTGTTATTAAATTTTTATCATCTGCAAAGTCCCTCCTTTAAGGATGAGCCATCATATATATATAAAAAAATAGTTTTCTTTCATTTTTGAATATCATTGGTGACAACAAGGAATACTGCCATCTAGAGTTTAAATTGTTAAAGCTGATTTAATGCAAAATGTTAAGTTCCTTTGATTTGTATTCAATTGTGATGTCAAAGAAATGTTTTACAAACAAGATTCTCTTCCTTGTTTGATATGAAGCTTCAATACAGGCCTCATTCCAAATATCAGTAGACAGAATAAGATTCTGAGCTTTTAAAAAATAACGTATTTCAAGCTCTAAATTTTCTTTTCTAATGGTTAAACTTTTCACAATATTTGATGGTTTTCTGTTACCATCAAAGTGTAAATAGTTCGGCGGAACTCACAATTCGGATACGTATCTGAATTTGGATACCCACGTACATTTTGTATCCAAATTGTGATACCCGTATCAGAATTAGATATGGAGGGGTATCTGAATTCTAATACGCCTGCTGGCAATAGCGCAAGCTGGCAAGTACACGAAGAACATCTTTCTTGCATCTATGATAAATCTATCGGTGGAAATGTCATTTCCATCTGTGCAAATCCAGCGGTACAGCTTCGAAACATATCTTGATAGCTCCTTATCACAGAAGACAAAATAATTTGGCCAAAACTTTCTTAGAATTAAGATGACAAATGATGATAATGTTATTGACTTTTATACATACCGATATGGTGCGCGGCGAAGCTGAATATTAATTTCAGCTGATATCCTGTTTCAGCTGTTTTTAATCCAAATTCAGATACGGGTATTATAATTTCGATACGGAGTATCTAAATTCGGATACGTATCTGAATTTGTGAGTTCCGCCGAACTGAAATGCCTATAGAAAAACAAACTTGCAGCATTGGTGTGAATGAAACCAAATGTAAAATTGAAAGGTGTTTAGAAGTAAAAAGTGTGCATATCACATAGGAAGTGAAGTTTGACAAAGTTAATGCATAGGCATTGATACACTCCTGGTCAAAAGTGTTTGCGCACAAAACTTTTAACCAGCCATATCTCGAGAACTGTTCATTATTTGAGGAATTTTTTTCGTATTTATATTTCACACATAAAATCTTAAAAACTCAACGGGAATTGCATTCACTGCATTTCATACTGTTTACTTTCTTCTGCACATTAAAAAACGGAAATTAAATATATAACTGCACATTTGTTGGAAAACTTATAACCTGAAAATGTTCTTTACGATTACACAATGATAACAAGCAATTGAATTATAAACTATATACATAGGTACATATCAAAAAGTGTGTGTGTATGGTCCAGGAATTTTTTTTTTATGGTTATGGGAGATCGAATATCAGAAGAAACATGGATTACTTCTATTGGATACATTAG
Organism: Ophiothrix spiculata; assembly: GCA_000969725.1. Classification (NCBI taxonomy): domain Eukaryota; kingdom Metazoa; phylum Echinodermata; class Ophiuroidea; order Amphilepidida; family Ophiotrichidae; genus Ophiothrix; species Ophiothrix spiculata. The sequence goes on along the minus strand of JXSR01S075550.1, from coordinate 53,830 downwards.
GCACCTATAAAACCATGATTTTTTTTCAGAGTCTTGGTCGTTTGATATGATAATTACGTTTTTTCCCGCATTTAAGCGTGCGCAAACACTTTTGGCTGGGAGTGTATTTGTAACTCTGAACTGGTATAGTAGGTCATAGCATTTCTTAAACTGATTCCAATCACTCCATCAGGACTCCACTGTGATTAAGAGATCGGGTGAATCGTGACTTTTACTGATAGATGATTGTCCCCATAGTATTTTTCCTGTATTGGATTTCTACATGTAATGGTTCCCATAGCCATGTGACAGAAAATTAAGATTGATTGAAGGTGTAAAAGTCTTAGCAGATTCCTAAATTAATACTCAACTGTAAATCCCAGATGATTTAAAGGTACATTTAAAAACGTCAGTAGTCTATAAAAATTGCAATTTAAATTTGTATTCATCTTTTTCTTTTTTATTAAAAGTACATAATTGCCAGGTTTCCTATTATAGTGGTTCAAAATTCTATCTTCTAGAAATTATTGCGCAAATAGGCATAAATATTTTCTGTGAGTTATATTCAATATTAGACAGTGAGAAAAATCTTATGCTTATAATCAGCAAGAATTTACTTAGCACTTATCTTCTAGAAATTTTTGCGCAAACAGGCATAAATACTTTCTGTGAGTTATATTCAATATTAGACAGTGAGACAAATCTTATTCTGATAATCAGCAAGAATTTACTTAGCACTTACAGCTGCAATCATTTGACAGGCTAGTTTGATCAAGAATGGTGTGAAACTAATTGAAAAGCAATTTACCAAAACTCACTAAGGCCTAAAAAAATAAATTGTTTGATTGGCTTAACCCGACCGACCCTATTTTTACCACCGACCCTACATATTTTTATTTTTTTTGAGCATGGTAAAAATCCTCCAAATCCCAAATTTGATGGGAATCGATTCATGGGGGCCCAAGATATGGCTTGCAGGACATTCAAAATGACAAATAAAAGATGTGTTACAGAAAAAGTGAAGATTTTTTGTATGTGTGTCGTATATTTTGTGTTCTTGTATGTGATACATAGACATAGAAAATGTAAAAAAAAAAATTGGGAAAAAAAAAACGACCTTCCTACCCTATTTTTTTTCTATGTTACGCCAATCAAACAATTATTTTTTTAGGCCTAATTAGTTAAATAGCTGCCTGCATGCTAATTTTTTTTTAGATCACTCAGTCCAAGAAATATGCATACGTGTAATAATTTATCTAGTGGACATAAAGTGCGTTAAATTTGTGTTATAAAATAGGTTATAAAATTGATAACTCATTGATAAGGTTTTTCAAAACCCACTTAATGCAAGAAATGTGCATGTCTGCAGTGTTTTATCTTATGTGTGTGTATCAAAGAGGTTTTGTATAATTTTGATCAGTATGATGCTAATTTTGGTTATTTTCACACACAAAACAGATAGTATTCTAGGCAAATATAGTATGTGGCAGCTAGTAGAAAGCGCTCTTCCTTTCTGCTGAATCATATAAATCCTGAATGAGAGATTTCTAATGCACAAGAAAGCTTAAAGGACCCATGATTATATCTTATATGGCGCATATAGAGAATTCTCTTTCTGATGCATGGATGTGCTGATTTCAATTAAAATTCAAATCATCACAAAACCGGTGAAAATGTATAAAAACTGCCAGTTGCCAGATTTTCTGCAATATATCTATAATTTTACTTAAACTCTTATAGTGGCAAATGCAAGAACCATCAGTACAAACCCACTGTTTTTTCCTATAATTACAAGCACCAACATAGTACATAAATCCAAATCATTCACTAGGATGAGCAGAAATTAATCAAACCTAGATAATCAACATAACTTTACCTTAACTGTTCAATAACCCATTTCTCAATTGCAAATGTTGCTGGGATTCAAAACTGAGATTATTTTGTTCAATTTGTACAAATAAAGTAAATCATAGGGACATACATTTTGATAAAAATGAGCATATAAGACATTTGGTTAAGCAGGTAATATCTCGCCAAGTTCATTTTTATAAATTGGCACAACCATTAAGCTTTGCATGTATCATAGGAACCTCTTATACACATATGCTTAATTTACTTTTAAAATCTAGAAGTTCAAATTGAGATACTTTATTAACACAAACACTTTATAATTTTTCTAGTTTTTTGAAGTTATGTTACCGTCTTACAGCTTCCTTATTATAGATACTTATCTAAATTGTAATTTACAACAAACAAACAATTATTTACTGCTTTAAATGAAAAAGCAAAACAGATTTCAAATATTGATATGAATCAAATCTGTACTGCTTGATCTTAAAATATAAAATGAATTCAAATTTCACAAATGTAGAGCTAATGTACAGCTCCCACGTTCTAATATTAGTTTAAATAATAGATTTGTGGCCTATTACCCAATGCTGGCTAGATTTTTAATCAAATAAATTCAAGTTTATTTTATTCATTCTTTTAGTTATTTTCCATTTTAACTGTCTTAATCAAAGTAACAAGTCATTGTTTGAACGCCTTGATGCCCCAGCCTAAATTTAACCACTATAAAATTGCTTGCTATATATATAAAAAAAACCTGTTATTACAGTAAGCGACTATTTCTAAAAGAAACTAAACTAAAGTCTGTGATAACATCAATAAAGCTATTTCTTCATATTCAGGTTGAATTATCTTGCAGGCACAACCAATTTTATCAGATCAGTGTTTGAAGATATTTCAATAGTAGACTCATTTGCCTTTGATGTTATTTAATTCGATTACATTTAGAAGTAGGAAATTATTTGTCCAGTGCAATGTAAACTGTCTGGTCCATTTGAGACAACTCAGATTTGGCACTGTTATTCTGAGGAAACAAATTTGGTAAGAACAGTTTCTTTCTGTTTTTTCCAGGTGTGTGAGAAACAGTGGTAAACCAATTTTTTTATATGCTAGATTACATGTTTTGCTTGAGTCATGTTTATTATATGTTAAACACATAGCTCGTGTGTTCCTGATCAATGTTTTAAGTATTAAAATACAAATGGGAAGAAATGCTGAGACAAAGATAATCCTCATTATATACACTCTACTCTCAATTCAGATGCAAAACAAATTCTAAGAAAAGATATATTTACTCAATGTAATAAAACAAGTTTATCTCTTGGGTGACTATGTAGCTAAACTGCTAAAGCTTCTTCTTTCAAACTAACAGTGATTATCCCCAACACATCTACATAACTCAATTTGATTGTGCATATAAATAATACAATTTGCAGAAGATTTATTTTGTGTTCTTCCATGTTTTCTTATATACCTTTCCTTTCAGTTTTAATGGCATCTCCTACTCAAGAAATGTGATTGAAATCATTAAATTATTAGTAGACAATGAATAACTAATTCAATCAACCTTGCGTTTAAATGTGTGTACCTTCACCCTCTATTTAAGTAATGTATATTTCAAACCTTACCTGGAATAAAATGTAAGTCTTTTTAAGAGATAGTACACAAATCGAGGCACATTCAGTTTTCAAAATTGCTTTTCATATGAGAGAAAGTCACAAGGCAACACATCAATTCCATTTTATGTTCCTTTTCTCACAACAGTTGCACTCATACTCATAATCCTAATGTCTAATCCATTTAATCCAAATACAGACTAAGTGTCTGAATACTTGCACCTCTTGGTTTTGATATAACTTGATTTCTTATTGATTAAAACATATACTAACAAATTCCCTTTTTCTTTAGACTGAAAAACACAACCAAAATGGGTGCTACATTTCATGCAATACTGATCCCGGGCAAAAGTGTTTGCGCACTCTTACATAAGTGCAAAAACTTGATTATTATATCAAACGACCAAGACTCTGAAAAAATTCATGTTTTTATAGGTGCCTAATGTATCCAATATAAATAATCTATGTTTTCTATGATATTCAATCTTCTGTAACCTGGCAGATTTCCTAGACCATATACAAATACACCACATGCACTTTTTGCTATGTACCTATGTAGTTTATTAGTTCAGTGCTCGTTATCATCGTGTAACCGTAAAGAACATTTTCAGGTCATAAGTTTTCCAACAAATGTGCAATTATGTATTTAAACTCAATATTTGAATGTGCTGAAGAAAGTATACAGTATGCTTAGCACGCCATATTGTCAAATGCGGTAAATGCAATTCCTGTTGAGTTATTTAGATTTATATATGCAAAATATAAATCCGAAAAAATATTATGTAAATGATGACCAGTTCTCGAGATGGCTGGTTAAAGGTTTTGTGCGCAAACACTTTTGACCGGGAGTGTACATGTAACATTCTACTTTGAGGTTTTATTGTATTGCCTGTCTGTCATACCTGACATTTAAGACATTTGAGAGAAAAAATAATTGATCTGAGAAATCAGACTAAACATAGGTGTAACATTAATACAACTTTTTTGTGCATTTTTATTAAAGGTATGTTATATTACAGAACACATTCAAAAAATCACCCACTGTTTTTCTGAATAACTTTCATTTGAGTAGCTTGGGGATGTCCACACCCTGTCATACTGGGATTAAAATGGTTTTATGAAAAATATATGTGTTTTTACAAACCAAATGTGTTTTTTTTTTTGGGGGGGGTGGGGGAGGGGAGGTGTCTGGCTCAAGATACATTCTTCTGTTCTTATTCCTCATTTTTTTGGTCAAATTTAAAGTTGGTAATGACACCTATGAACTTGTGGCTTACTTGAAGCATTCGGAATTCCAGTCCCAAAAATGAAAAAAAAAAACCTACTACAGCTTCATTTTGTGTTCACTGTTTTTGTATATCCTCACTCATGGAGCTAGATTAATTTACAAAATTCTTTTTAAAAAAAACCTCAACTTATTTTTCCTTGTTTATCATTGAGCTAGCTAACTTTGCAAAATTCTTTCACAAAATTTAAAAAATGTTTATAATTGTTTAGTATTAACTCTCAGAAACAAACAAAAACATTTGATGATAATTGGTATTTTATCTTCATACCATTTCATCATTATCATTTTTTAACCCTTGGAGATTAACAATACTATACCAGAAGAAGAGAAAAAGGGCACTAGCTTAAATCATGCAATTTTTCAAAAGTAGGATTACCATATACAACTGGCAAAATCCGAATATTCAGTAAAAAGCAAGACAATATTTGACTAAATTCAGCAATATATATCATTAATTTTGAAAAAAATATAATGTTATCAAAACAACAACAACAACAACAAAAGCTTGTCTCTTGCATCTGTTTTTATTTTCAGAAATTTCAATATTGTAAAGCTTATTGCTGTTTTAATATAGCGTACATATAATTTCACCTACATCTATCATTTCATATTGTCTCTTTTAACCCTTTCAATGTCACTTCAACCTGCCATGCAATCATATTCCCAGGGTTGATATAGTCCTTGAGGTCATTATATTGTAAGCTTATTGCTGTTATAATCTATCATTTCATATTGTCTCTTTCAACCCTTGGACATATCTGACCTTTTTCAATATGCTACCACATACATCTGAAGAGGGTCACAATTAGGTAATATTGCTGTCAAGTACTAAACAAGGAGACCTAGTCCTCATACACAAGTTTCCTTTCAATGTCACTTGTACCTTCTATACATCCTTTTCCCTGGGGACTGAGATTTAGAGATACCAGGTGTCCCAAAAAATGGTTACATGTAGAAAAATGACCGTGTGCCTAAATTATAGTAGTTAGAAACACGAAACTTTGCACAAATTATATTACAACCCTCTTCTAGGTACTCGTAAAATTGTGATATCACAGCGATATTGACTGTTGAGTTATCAAAAAAGGTAGATACCTATGTCAGAAACGCATTTGTTCAAAATTCAACAAAATAATAAGCATACACGTTTTGTGGTATTTTAATGTGAATTATTTTTCTAAATGATCACGATTAGACTTTATATTAAACCAAATAGGATACAATTAATTGAATAATAACTGAACTCTCTTTTAGTATATCTATTATGCAAATTACGGATACCCGCATTCCATGCATTCCAGAATGAGTTGTTTATATTGAACCTGTCAATCAAGTTTTGGCGCGAAATTTGATGAATACGCATAAAGCACAATCAAATTTTCATGGGTAACATTAAATATTGTAACTGTTTAAACTGCAAAGTTTTGTTCATTTTGAAAAAATAATCTTAAACTTACAGAACATGTTTAAATTATAATTTTCTTTAGAGTATAGCAAAAGTCTGATCGACATTTAGAAATAACAGAAATAGCGAAATTTTGAATCCGTTGCCATTTGTGCCCGAAATCAGATTTCTACATAATTTTCAGACTTGTAGTAATTTATGACGTCATAATTACGTAACAGCTTGTCGAATTTTCATGATTTTGGTATCAATGGGAAGAAGGAACTCTACCCTTTACTATGGTATGCAACAACCTAACTTTGGATATGTCAATTTCAAGTTTACATGGGGTTGAACAAGGTTTAAAATGACATCAAACAAAGATGTTTCAGATTTTGTTGAATTTTGAAAAAATACGTTTCTGACATAGGTATTTATCTTGGTTAATAACTCCAAAAATAAAAATGCTGTGATACTGAAAAATTGCAAACATTTAGCAGTGGTATGTATCATATATCATGCTAAGTTTGAACTCTTCAACTGCTATACATTTTGCCACCGATCATTTTTCTACATGTAACCATTTTATGGGACACCTGGTATTTAGCTCTTGAGACGATTTTATTAAAGTGTAGGGTTGAAGAAGACTTAAATTATTTTCAAGAGGATAGTCCATTTTGCAAATGAGTTTCAAATTAAATATAAAATTGCTTTATTTATAACCTTCCCAAATAACCTAATAAGTATTTAAGATAAAGACTCCCAAAAACGTATTGCCTCACCTCAAACAAATAGCTCCTGTTCCAATATGGATTACGTACACGTAATTTAAAGATTGTGTGCACAAGCGCTGGAGTTTCAGCTTTCATTTGACACTCTACCGAGCGAGTCATTAGAAATGCATTAGTTGAAATGGTCACCATATTTAAAGATCAAGATAAATACTAAACAAATAACTTATTATTTCTAATTAAATCTTGAATTTACCTTTAGAATGTCAAAAGAAGGGGGATAATTGAAAAAGACGTTCCAAAGATATGTCTTTTTACAAATTTCTAGTTTCCTCAAGAACGGCTTGACGGATTTTGCTCAAAATTTCACCGATGAAAGACTAAACTATACTCCGTATTATTATGAAAAAAGTTTTTAAGTTTTGTCCATTGGTTTCTGAGATATGATCAAAAATAAAAGTGATGCATTTTTATTGGGACACCCTGTACTAGACTTAAAAAGAAAAGGTGCACCGTTATTCGTCCTCTAATGTGGTCTGGTGCTTGAGCCATCTTTAATGCTAGCAATGCCTTCCAATTGAATATCATTTCTTTGGTTCTTATTATTTATAGAAATGAATTCATGAAAAATTATAGAAAAAAATAATATCTGGATGGATGATGCTAAAGACACCAATGATGCATACTTTTGAAAGACCACATGCTTTATTGACTAAACTCACTCACAGTGTTTCTCAGTCAATTGTCAGAAATAGGGTGTCAATTTTGCGTATTCTGTATTAGCACAGGAGTCATTTGTTCGAGGTGAAGCGATACTTTTTTTTGGAATCTTTATGTAAGATTGCATTTGATAGCCAATGAATTGAACTTTCAGATACCGTTAGTTTCATTTCAATTGGTAGTGCACAATACAAGTTATGCTTTGTCAAATATTTGGATGTAAAATTTTCTGGTCCAATTTCACAATTTGTTTTTATTAAAAGTCCTTGTTTTGTCAAGACAAAATTATCTTTGAACAATATAAGCTTACATTTATAGATTCATAAATTTATAGATTGACTGTTTTGCATTTCTCATTATTAACTATGTTTTATTATTTGTTTTATTTCCATATACCCATGACCATGTGATTGAAAATACCCAGGTAAGTGATATGCATAGATTTGTAAAATTCTAAGTTTGTGTAATCCATGATTTACATGTAATACGTGTATATTGGGTGTCTAAAAATAAAAAAACCTTGTTATTTGGTGCACCGTTATTCGTCCTCTAGTGTGGTCTGGTTCTTGCGCCATGTCTTAAATGCTAGCGATGCCTACCAATTGAATGTCGTTTCTTCGGTTCTTATTATTAATAAAAATGAAAAATTATAGAAAAAATAATATCTGGATTGATGATGGTTAGAGACCAATGACGCATGCTTTTGAAAGACCACATGCTTAATTGACTAAACTCACTTACCTCCCATATTGATCCTTATTTTTGCGTTACTGGTTTTGTATGGTGCGAAAAATGAAATTTGCAACTTAAAAAAAAAACCTTGAGGGTTTTAAAAGTTCATAACTTCGGTGTTTCTCAGTCAATTGTCAGAAATAGGGTGTCAAATGAAAGCAGAAACTCCATCACTTGTACACATAATTGTACATTAACAATAATGAACAAAATTGTGTTTGCATATTCCGTATTAGCGTAGGAGCCATTTGTTCGAGGTGAGGCGATACTTTTTTTGGAGTCTTTAGAATGGAAACTAGTTAATACCTCATAACTCAATCAGACTTTAAAGCCTTGACTTTCCTGATTTATTTTATATTTTTCATGTTGTAGACAAATAGACACAAAAAAGAGAATATCAATACCTTCTATGTAGCATTGCATTCTTCAAGGATAACAAGGGAAGTCCAAATTGCTGTTATTATTAGATTTATCACGGTCAAGACACAAACAATACTTAAAATAAGCAATTCTAAATTGGCTGTTTTCTGTGTTTACTTTGATTGTTATGCATAATTTTAAATGTGTTCTTTTAAGTTATACTTTACTCCAATAGATGATAAGTTGTTATAGAAAACCTACAAATATGGATGGTATGTCAGTCAGTCCAGTGATACTGCCAGTGCAGTGGTGTCAGCACTTCTGACAGGGGTCAAAAAACAAGGGGGCAAAGGGCAATTTGCCCCTTATTTTTATAGCCCCCTAAATAACAAAATTATTTTTACCCCTGACTCCTGTATTCAGTTTTGTTGAAGGTGATTAACAACAATAAATCTCTCTGTCATCTTTTAACCTCTAGCCTGTTTTGTGTGATCTTATGTAAAATCCTTTGCTTCGATCAACAAAAGGTGGAATGTGAGACTTTTTATCATCCTCCCACAAAGAAAATAATTTGACATCAAAAAATGTACCACTTCTGGTTGAGCCCTGGGGAATGAGAATATGATCGGAACCTACACCTTTAAGAATGTTACATTCTTCAAGTTGAGGGACCTAGTGTAAGCACTCTAACCATAAGAATCTGTGATTATAAACAAGCCCGTAGCCAGGGGAGTGCAGTGGGGGCGTCGCCCCCCCCCCTAAATTTGACAATGTAAAAAAAATGTCCTACATGCCCACCAAAAGAACACCCAAAGCTCCAAAATACGTAAATGTAGGTCCAGGGATGTAACTTTTCAGGAAATTTCCTGAATTCAGGAAATTTGGATAAAACATAAAATATTTGTATTTTCAGGAAATTAAACCAAGTACAAATGAATAGGACTCTGCTCAGTTTGAATGGCATTTTTATGCATTTCAGGAAATTTGTTTGTGTATGTGTTACATGTCTGAGGTCGTTTTTTAATAAAATACTGCGCAAAATGCTTGCAAAAGTGCTAAAACCCTTTTTTTTTTGCTTGTGACTTTGTTTAAACCACTAAAATTAGTTGAGGATCGACCAAAAAGGAAATTTTTCCTCCAAGAGGTCCTCTTTTTGAAAATCCTCACCCCCTTAAAAAATCCTGGCTACAGGCCTGATTATAAACATAATTGTCATATTACCTTGTTGTTCTGCTAACAAAAAACATTTACGATCAACTTTACATGCAAGAAATCACTAACACATATCTACACCAAATAATAAACATTACAGAATTAGTGTGAGCAAAATCAGAAGTAATGGTACATTGAAAGTTGCTAGGATAAAGATGTGCAATTCATTTATTCTTGTCAGAAATTCAAGTGAAATTAGACAAAATCAATTCACTCGCTGTAAGTAATGAACTTGGAATTACAATGTACAAATGCAATATTCCAAAGGTCACCCTTAATATTGCTGTATACCTAAGGTGATGAGCCTGGTGTTAGCACTTTATCCATAAGAATCACTGTGATTATAAACATATATTGTCATATTACATTGTTGTTCTGCTAACAAAAAAACATATACAATCACCTTACATGCAAGATGTTACTAACACAAATCTACACTGAACAGTGAACATTACAGAATTGGTGTGAACCAAATCACAAGTGACACTGAAAGTTGCTTAAGGAACAAATGTACATTTCAGTTCTTCTTAACTTGTCATTTCAAGTAAAATTGGACAAAATCAATGCACTCGCAGTAATTTTTGCAACTTTGAACTGCTATTGTAGGTCACTAGAGTTCTTAACTGATTAACAATCACTCCATCAGAACTCCACTGTGATTACTATATCGAGCGAATCGTGACTTTTGGTGTCAGATGATTATCCCTTAAGTATTTTCTCTGTATTGGATTTCTTCATGTAATAGTTCCCAGAGCCCTGTGATGGATAAATTCAGATTGATTGAAGGTGTAAAAGCCCTAGAAGATTCCTAGATTGATAGTCACCTTTAAACCCCAGATGATTTAAAGGTGTATTCAGAAAGTGAGTTGTTGATTTCAAAAATCAATTGAGTTGTCATTCAACTTTTTCATTTCTTTCTACTAAATAGCTAGATCTTCTATAAAATAGGTCCAAAATGTTTTAATTTCAGAAATAGGTATACATCTTTTCTGGAGGTATAGTGCCTACAATTAATTGGTTTACATTGGGAATAATATCAAAAAATGAGCAAGAATTTAAACAGGTAATGTCACTGAAGGCTACTATTTATTGACAGGCTAACTTTGTAAAAAACATCCTGTGTAAGGCAAATTTCTAATGTGCGATATATACTTGGAGCATGGAGCATCCCTGTTTTATCTTTAAATGCGATAAAAAGAGAATTGCAAGAAAATACTTTTTGAAATCAGTATATATCACAAAACCTGTAAAAATGTGTTGAAACATGCTAGTACCATATTACCCAAACTACAACTTTGCATTACTGACATACTTGTAAATAGCATATGTGCGAAACCATCTTTTATGTAGTACAATCTTGCTGAAATTTCCTTGAAGGCCAAATAAAAAAACAAGTTTGTTTCTGGTAACATGCTTGAAAAGTACAATGCGATATTAGCGTTTTTATGTTTTACTTTTCAAAAATGCAATGCGATATGCTATTTTTCTTTTTTGTTCTTTTTTTACCAAAAATGCGGAAAGAAAAACACATTAGAACAATGCTCTTGCTTTC
>JXSR01S075550.1:832-30594 GCA_000969725.1 Ophiothrix spiculata | reverse complement strand
CAAAGTCGGTCTGTGGACAGTAGGTTTTTTAAAGTGGGAGAAATGTGTTACTTTGCACAGTGGCTATGTAAAGATGACTTAATGGTCACATAATAAAATTATGTTCCTGGCTGTATTTCTTCTTGGTGATCTTTAAAACTTTTTGATACCCCTCGTAGGTATTGCATCCTCTGCCCAAGTATTGCTCTGTCTGCATCTTTGTGTAATGTCAGCTGTTTTACCAGCTTTAGTGGATGTGAGAAGTAGACAAGTTTAAGTTCAATTTAGTAAGTATAAAAAGGCCAATGATTGAGAAACAGGTTTAAAATGAAAATGTTTTACTATACACATTTTTGTTTTCCAAAGTAGAACCTACATGACAAAGCACTATCCAACAATGATGAAATGGCCATGGCCTCCTTTACCCTGATCCCACCATATCTTGCAGGGTGCACTACACTAAATAATTAGCGCTCGCAATCCGGCATTTCTAAAATTGGCAAAATTGACAGCCCTCTCCTAAATGAGGACCTCAAAACGAATGGAAGGGCAATTTGTTTGGTCAATATTTTGTTCTAATTATAGATTTAGGTTAATTTAAAAATGCTTTGATGCCATTTTTGATCTCCAGATTACTTTGGTAAAATTAAAAGCGTTTTCCTTAATTTGAGTCCGATTCTGGTAATACAAAATTTGGCTGTCAGTGATAAGGGGAGTTATTACTTCAGCGTCTAGTATCTTGAAAATTTTGCCTTGATGGTGTACTTTTATCATCATTTTGTGTTAGAAAAGGTCATAATCAATTGAGGAAAGTCAGTGTTGAAGCAACCAGTTGCTTTATTATTGAGTTGTTTTTAGGAAGCCATTTTGTACAATAAGTCAATGGAAAGCTATTTGTGGTGTGGCACCTGCAATATCCCATTCAAAATGATCGAGAAAATCTTGTATAACAGAGCAAGCATGCCTGTGCTTGTGACGGTAAGCATGGGATCTGATGTGAGAGGCACTGTATTTGAACCTGACAGGATACCAACACTTACCTGAAGAAAGCCTTTTCACTTTCATGTGTCTTGTGCACCGACGTTAAAATTCAGACTCAACTCATGAGATACTTGTGCTCACATGATTTGACTGTTCTGTTGCTGTGTGATTTGATGATTATTTTGATTGGTTTAATGTTCGATGGACCTGCTGCAAGTCAATTGGCACTGAATTTGAAATGGCATTTAAACCATCAAATTGGCAAATCAATTACTAACACATGTGCTATGTTGAAGTGAAGATATATTGTTAAAATAAGCTTCAAAAGATTTTCTTTTGTTTAATTGTTAGTTATTTTCTATTAACGGTGCTTGGAAATAAGAGATATAAAAACTCAATTATGGTGCTTGGAAATAAGAGATGTAAAAACTCAATTTGTGCTTTGTATAACTAATCATTCTCCTTTCCGTTTAGAAAATGTATACATTTGTATAAGTTATGGTATGTTACAGAGTCATAAAAGGAATGTGTACCACCCTCCCTGTATCACATCGTTTTGTTAGGATGTTGTTCCCTCAAATCATCTTATACCATTGTGCAAAACTGCAAATGTGGCATCCTTTTGCTCAATAATACACTAACTTTAATTTGCTTAAGCATACACACCTAACCATGAGTATAACGCAATGTTATCAATAACATGAATTTATAACAGTTCCAGTGCACTTATTCCAAGATACAGACACCTTTCACAAAGTCAATCTGCACAATTTGACTTGGAGCATGCACAGAGATTCCATTTCACATTTCTTTCCTTTATTACAAGAATCAGATGTGGTGTCATATCCACTTAACCCAAATACAGCTAAAAGTGTCTGAATACTTGCATGCTTCTGTTTGATATGAGATATCTTTTTTTTTTTCAATTCAAATTTAGTAAACTAAACATGATGCCTTGCATCTCTTTTCATCTTTAGACTACAAGCTAACATTTTGTCAAGTTGTGAGTACTGAGCAAATAATAATCTACGCCTACATGTAACACTCTACTTTAAGATTCTTTGTACTGCTTGTCTTACATACCTGATATTTAGAAGAAAAATTGGAACATTGATACATTTGTACAAACAAAATTCGTTTCATTTTAAGCTGAGCAACGCATTCCTCATGTAATATATTACACTGTAAGAGTTTTAAGTGTCCAAATGTCTTAAACATAGACAATCTGCTCCATTTGAAAGATAGTATGTATAGAGATAGTCAATAAAACAATAATCAGTTCCTTTTAAGCTGAGCCACACATTCCTTGGGTAATATGTCACACTGTAAGAGTTAGTGTACAAGTGTCTTTAATATAGACATTCCACTCAATTTGAAACAGAGTATAGACTCGATTCAAATTTATTTCAATTTTCTTTTTGTCAATTTCAACAGAGTTAGTTATAATTTTTGTGCTAAATCCGCTTTTAATCCGATTTTTAAAACAGACAAGCAAAACAATAAAGGGGTTTAAGCACATTCCAGGTAGTTGTGGGACACATTTACAACAACAACAACAAAAAACCTGTTGTTGACCTGAGACAAGAAAAAGCCTACAGGTAAAAAAATCACAATCTGCAGGTATATAGAGGTAATTTTGGGCCCAAGAAGGACAACTTTAAGAGGTTTCATTGGTCCTTTTCTTCACGATCGTTGTTATGTTTCCCATTCATGTTTCTTTTCGTCCCGTTTTGTTTTTCCCGTCCCAATTTTCCCACCCAAAATTTTTTCAGGCCCCCCCCCCTTGCCCCTACGTGGCTACGCCACTGGTACCATATTACCAACACTACAACTTTAACTATAACTACAACTGCATTACTGACATGCTTATAAATGGCATATGTGCAAATCATCTTTTATGTAGTACAATCTTGCTAAAATAACACGTCAAGTCGAACAAAAGTATGAAATAGGCATCATTAATAAGTAATTGACTTAAGCCCAGAAGGGATGTATTGACACGCATCAACATTGATCCAAACCTCGCACTAGGATGAGCATAAACAAATCTTGATAATCTGGCTTTACTGTTCAGTACAATGATTAAAATGTTTTGATTTGTACTTGTTAATTTTTTTTTTTAAATAATTTGACCCGGTTATAGCTTCTTGGTTATAGACGGTTCACCTAATTTGAAGTTTAAAACAGACAAACAAATAAAGCTTACCATATACTGTATTTGCATTTATATATGATTTGCAGTGTAGCTTATCAACAATTTTACTTTGAAATACTTTTTGCCGCCAATAATATTAAATTGTTTGTTTGTGTCTGACACTTTCATGATATTGTCATTTGTGCTATTGAAAAAAAATGTTTCAAAGGAAAACCCCGATTCTTCTTTTTCTTATCCTTTATAAGTCACACAAATCTCTAAAATTAATCTAAATACAATACAAAATTTTCAACCCTTCCCTCTTGATAGATTGGTACGTGTATTGATATAGGTCATATAATATTTAATATAGACAATCCACTCAATTTGAAACAGAGTATAGACTCCATTCAAATTTATTTCAATTTTCCTCTTGTCAATTTCAACAGAGTTAGTTATAATTTTTGTGCTCAATCCAAAACTCCAACTGACACTGCTTTTGGGCAGTTGCCATTGTTGAGAACAATAGTAATTGGCTAGAACCGGTGAATCTTGGTGGTCAAGCTCCGGTTGAAATTTGAGGTGCCCCTTTCCCAAATGTCAACATAAATGTTTGAATATATCACATACTCATTTGCTCCGGAATTTCTTTTTCATAAAACACTTTATTTGGAGTGTTTTATACCCCCTGTGATGCTTAGAGCGTTATAGGGTATTCACTTACGATAGCTGTAGAGGGCCAATCTTATTCTTTTTGCCAAAATTGTTGATGGCGCAAGGTACCTCTTTGTATCGTGCAGTTACAGGCTGAGTACCAATTTTCTTTGCTTTTTTGTACAGATATTTTTATAGGTACGTGTGAAATTAACTGCGTCCAATCATGCACGCTTTCACAAGCCGCTGTGAGTGGCTTTCCAGAGTGAATGAGTTAAATCAGTTTGGCGGAACTTACAATTCGGATACGTATCTGAATTTAGATACCCGGTATCAAAATTCTGATACCCATATCTGAATTTAGATTAAAAACAGCTGAAATGGGATATCAGCTGAATCAATTCAGCTTCGCCGCCCACCATAGCGGTATGTACAAAAGTCAATAACATTATCATCATCTGTCATCTAGTTCTAAGTTTTGGCCAAATTACTTTGCTTTCTGTGATCAGGACATGTTTCCAAGCTTTTCCGCTGGAATTGCACAGATGGAAATGGCATTTTCACAGATAAATTTATCGTAGATGCAAGAAAGATTTTCTACATGTACCTGACAGCTTGCGCTATCGATTTATTACTTGCGCAACAACAGGCGTATCAGAATTCAGATACCCCTCCATATCCTTATTCTGATACGTGTATCAGAATTGTGATACATGGTATCCAAATCCAGACACGTATCAGAATTGTGAGTTCCGCCGAACTGAAATATGATGTCAAATTCCTTTTCTTCTTTAGACTGCAAACTTATTCTTAATTGGGAGGTAACGTTTTATCAAGTATTGATAACCGCCAACCAGTTCTTTACTAATACAGTCAAATTTCTATCTTGAGATTTCTTTGTAGTGCTTGTCTTACATTCTATACATTTAGAAGAAAATATATCTGAACTCAAAACTAAATACGAGTGCATTATCAGTATATTGACAATAATTCTCTCTGTTTTCTTCAGTTTTAAACATAATTCCAATGATCTTTTACCTATTTGTAAAAAGCCCAGTAAATGTCTTTTTAATGTAATTAAAGGGACTAGCCTAGATTCCACTTAGAATTAAAAACTTATGGAAATGCTTAAAATAAAGATGAAAAGTGTAGCAAAATCCAAAAAAGTACAGAAATGTACACAGAAATGGCTCAAATTGACAGAGAATTGATTTGCACTATATCTATATGTGATGGTGGTGTGACTATCCAGTGTTTTCTAAATCCTAAATTTGTACCTCAGATTGATTTACCAGATAAAAGATTAAATGAAGCTCTTGGAGATAAGTTAATACATATCAAAAGAGAAACAATTTTATCAAAAATAATTTTGTTTACCCATCACAGATGTAGAAACAAGATCTTTTTAAGATTTGAAACTAGAAACACTTTTTCAACCATTTTTTGTCGCTGGTGACAAAAAATACAGCTGGTAAATAATTTCATTTTTTTCCTCTGTTACACAAATTCAGCGGAAACTACTGGTAGGATATGTTAGTATAATCATGTACTATCATGTACTATCGATACATGTGAAAAAAATATATAGTCAGAAAATCAGCGGACAGGATCTAGGTCAGTCCCTTTAAGTAATGCAAAAATATAATGCCAGTTTCCTTTTGATAAGTGTTTTCAGTGCTTATCTCACAATTCTTGACATTTCAAAATAAAATATCTATGAACCCAAACAAGAACATCCTTGTGCATCTTTACGATATTTGATGAATAGTGGTATAGATATTCAAGTAATGTAAGATTTGCTATTATTTTTTTAATAGACTGTAAATTTAAACAAATTCTATAGGGAGCTAGCATTTTATTGACTCCTAGATCCTGAAAACTGTCATTGTCTAATACACCAATACATATAACATTCTACTCTTAGCTTTCTTTGGACTGTTGTTTTACATTTCTGACATTTAGGGGAAATATTTTACAAAGTAACGTATAGGCGGCTCTGAAACACAAATTTGCCCATAAAATCAAAACGCTTTGACCGATTCAGCTGAAATTTGAAATTTAGACTGCATTTTATCTTTCATATGACATTGAAAACTAAAATTTGAAAAATCGGACCAAGCTCCTTTAACAATGCAAGTCATTGTTTCTGTTAAATGTTAAATTACTTCCATATTCAATGTCTACTTTTAAGTGTAGTGTTTTTCAGTGCTTGCATTCATGACATTTAAAATAAATGTCTGTGAACCTTAATGACACCCTTGTGCATCTTGGAGGATATTTTACTGGTTTGTAAGTGATATATGATATGATTAAGACATTGTATGTTGTTTTATTACAATCATTTAAAACGTTATAAATGAAGTTGTCTATTAAAATGTCAACTTTAAATGGTTATTTTAAAAGAAGATATCTGAAAGCGCAATTAGCAATCCTCATCTAGACCTTGCATTTCAGATATGTTTTATCACTAACATCATTCATACAAGCTGTTCAAAATATCCCATTGGAAGTAAAGCATGATTGGAAGATATTCTAATGCCCATCTTAGAAATATTTCCAACCCTGTGGTGCATCCTAACATACATATTTCTAATGATCTTTCCGGTTTCTTCCTAAAAAGTATAATAAGGTATACTGCAATGCATTTAAAAACAGATTAAGCAGTCAACATTCCTGGTTTGAAATGTCTGCCTTTGATAAGTTCACAATCATATATAGTCATAATACATACATGATATTTTTATGAACCCTAAAGTCTCCTTGGAAAAAATATAAAGTAAAACATCCCATACAATCTGTACAAACTGT
Organism: Ophiothrix spiculata; assembly: GCA_000969725.1. NCBI lineage: Eukaryota > Metazoa > Echinodermata > Ophiuroidea > Amphilepidida > Ophiotrichidae > Ophiothrix > Ophiothrix spiculata. Next base: position 24,038 of record JXSR01S075550.1, on the reverse strand, counting down.
AAACAAAGTAGATATCTATCAAATGTCTAATTTTTTCATTGCTTGTATCTCACACTCTTACTCACGTCATTTGGATGAAAATATCTCTAACCCCACAGTGCACACTCCAGAATATTTAAAGGACTATTTTAAAAACAATATTCATTGCAAAAACACATTAGAAATAACAGACAGCCTACTACAAGATGTCCCCTGATATGATTTGAGTAGGCGTTGAAAGTCGGTATGGTTATCAACTAAAGCCTACCATAGCCTGAAAGGTATTTCAGAACTATTTCAAATATTGCATTTACTCTCTACAAAAACACATTGAAAGGAATTCTAATATCACAAATACATGAGATACATTTGAAATTTCTTGTCAATGACAAGACTGAAAAACAAAGAATGTCTACAGTTTGGTCTCTCATCAAGATATGAATGAAAACACAACATCTTTCTACACAAATGTTCCCTGAAAATTATAAAATTTACAAAACTATAGAATCAAATTCCCCTTCTGAAAAATATTTAAGAATAGGGTATAGATTGAAAGATTGCAAAATAAAAAGAAATTTGGAGAATATTCAAAAATTGTATAGGCCTTTTAGTGACAAGAAACATGTTTCAAAACTATGTGCTCTTTTTAATAAACTAATGAACCTCTATAGTTTTGGAAATGGTATGTAAGATGTATTTATGAATACTTTTTGTAGTACTTTTTATAGTACAAAGGAGTACATTTAGCATTGAGCACCGGAAAAATGTCGCGATATCAGGTGTTTGTAAGGCTTGTGTGGGAGGTAACGTTTTATCAAGTATTGATAACCGCCAACCAGTTATCTACTAATACAAACAAATTTCTATCTTGAGATTTCTTTGTAGTACCTGTCTTACATCCCACACCTTTAGAAGAAAATATCTCTGAAGTCAAACTAAATATGAGTGCATTATCAGTATATTGACAATAATTCTCTCTGTTTTCTTCAGTTTTAAACATAATTCCAATGATCTTTTACCTAATTGTAAAAAAGCCCAGTAAATGTCTCTGTAATGTAGTAAAGTAATACAAAAATATAATGGAAAGTGAGCCAGTTTCCTTTTGATAAGTGTTTTCAGTGCTTATCTCACAATCTTGACATTTCGAAATAAAATATCTCGTCATGTAAGTGCAAGAAAGTCGTATCTGCAATAGCTGCCATTTGTCATAAATTTGGATTGCACACTGTATAATCTCCAATCTTGTGTCAGTGGATCTTGAAATGGTTCTTCAGGTGACACCGTCACCTGAAGAACCATTTCAAGAACCACTGACATAAGACAGGGAATATTTGAGGGATTTTTCACATTCTTGTGACAAAATATAAAATAAATACAACTTAGGGCAGCCATTGCAGATACGACTTTCTTGCATTCACATGACGATCTATGAACCCAAACAAGAACATTCTTGTGCATCTTTACGATATTTGATGAATAGTGGTATAGATATTCAAGTAATGTAAGATTTGCTACTATTTTGTTAATAGACTGTAAATTTAAACAAATTCTATAGGGAGCTAGCATTTTATTGACTCCTAGATCCTGAAAACTGTCATACTCTAATACACCAACACATATAACATTCTACTCTAAGCTTTCTTTGGACTGTTGTTTTACATTTCTGACATTTAGAGGAAATATTTCTTGAACTTCTTGAGTACATAATTGATACATTTAAAAACCATTCTCTTAATTTTATTCAACTATATTATATAGCAATATAATATTGAGTGATTTTGTTTCCATTTTTAAATACTCCACATATGCTACATTGCATTTAAAAACAGATTAAAGGAGCCTGGTCCGATTGCCTCAAACTTTTTTTTCAAACCTTTTAAGATTTTGGTACCAAAATGTTCAAAATGTTGCTCATATTTTTCTCATAACCCATGTGAAATTTTACGGCTGAGTTATGTTCGGTTTTGGAAGTATATATGAAAATGTGTCTAATTATGGTAACCATAATTAATTTTACATAGTAACGTATAGGCGGCTCTGGAACACAAATATGCCCATAAAATCAAAACGCTTTGACCTATTCAGCTGAAATTTGAAATTTAGACTGCTTGAGTGGTCATCTTTCATATGACATTGAAAACTAAAATTTGAAAAATAGGACCAAGTTCATTTAACAATGCAAGTCATTGTTTCTGTTAAATGTTAAATTACTTCCATATTAAATGTCTTCTTTTTAGTGTAGTGTTTTTTAGTGCTTGCATTCATGACATTTAAAAGAAATGTCTGTGAACCTTAATGACACCCTTGTGCATCTTGGAGGATATTTTACTGGTTTGTAAGTGATATATGATATGATTAAGACATTGTATGTTGTTTTATTACAATCATTTAAAACGTTATAAATGAAGTTGTCTATTAAAATGTCAACTTTAAATGGTTATTTTAAAAGAAGATATCTGAAAGCGCAATTAGCAATCCTCATCTAGACCTTGCATTTCAGATATGTTTTATCACTAACATCATTCATACAAGCTGTTCAAAATATCCCATTGGAAGTAAAGCATGATTGGAAGATATTCTAATGCCCATCTTAGAAATATTTCCAACCCTGTGGTGCATCCTAACATACATATTTCTAATGATCTTTCCGGTTTCTTCCTAAAAAGTATAATAGGTATACTGCAATGCATTTAAAAACAGATTAAGCAGTCAACATTCCTGGTTTGAAATGTCTGCCTTTGATAAGTTCACAATCATATATAGTCATAATACATACATGATATTTTTATGAACCCTAAAGTCTCCTTGGAAAAAATATAAAGTAAAACATCCCATACAATCTGTACAAACTGTAAACAAAGTAGATATCTATCAAATGTCAAATTTTTTCATTGCTTGTATCTCACACTCTTACTCACGTCATTTGGATAAAAATATCTCTAACCCCACAGTGCACACTCCAGAATATTTAAAGGACTATTTTAAAAACAATATTCATTGCAAAAACACATTAGAAATAACAGACAGCCTACTACAAGATGTCCCCTGATATGATTTGAGTAGGCGTTGAAAGTCGGTATGGTTATCAACTAAAGCCTACCATAGCCTGAAAGGTATTTCAGAACTATTTCAAATATTGCATTTACTCTCTACAAAAACACATTGAAAGGAATTCTAATATCACAAATACATGAGATACATTTGAAATTTCTTGTCAATGACAAGACTGAAAAACAAAGAATGTCTACAGTTTGGTCTCTCATCAAGATATGAATGAAAACACAACATCTTTCTACACAAATGTTCCCTGAAAATTATAAAATTTACAAAACTATAGAATCAAATTCCCCTTGTGAAAAATATTTAAGAATAGGGTATAGATTGAAAGATTGCAAAATAAAAAGAAATTTGGAGAATATTCAAAAATTGTATAGGCCTTTTAGTGACAAGAAACATGTTTCAAAACTATGTGCTCTTTTTAATAAACTAATGAACCTCTATAGTTTTGGAAATGGTATGTAAGATGTATTTATGAATACTTTTTGTTGGCAGATTTGGCACAAGGTCTGTTCTTGTATTGTTAATTTTTCCTCTCAGCATTTTTGCCAAAACTGCACTATTCTCACACACAGATATGTCCATATTTTGACACATTTGATGAAAAAAAACTTTGTGAACTGAAGGATATATAACTAATACTTGCTTGTAAGATGAAAAAACGATATGTATTTACAACTGATAACCCTAACATTACCCACCGTTTTTAGCATTTTCACAAGGAAGGGGTAAAATAAACTAAGTACAAACACGTCATAGAGTGGGGGAGGAAGAAAAAAATCGCACACAGCGCACACGCTGGGCCCGGGACGCGAACCCGCAACCTCTGGTTTCAGAAGCAAGAGTGTGGGCTTCATGCTATGACGGGAACTCAGGCAGGCTAGGCATTCCGTGTTTAGATATAGACTGGGGTGATTGCGTAATGATTGATTGTGACGTATTTGGACTAGGCTGTGTATGGTTTTGTATGATTTTACACTGTTAGGTTTAATAAACCTCACATTTTCGAACACTGTAAGACCAAATAAAAAATAGTTTGTCTCAAAATTGGCTTGAAAAGTAATACAGAATGAGATATTTTACTTTTTTTTTTAAATTCCCAATATAGGTTTTTGTGGTATATCAAAAGTGAAGTTATATGATTTGAGCTTCACATGTTAACATTTCTTAAAGACCCAGCATACATTTATAGTAACAAATAAAGTAAAGAGGTATTTTATTCCAATCATGTTCATGAAATTGTTTTTGGTGAGATAAAGTATGATTTTCAAAAAACAATCTAGAAAAAAATCTTAAATTTTTAAAAAATCTTGAAGTAAAAAAAAAAATTTCCGCATACCTTTTTTTCCCAATATCACCCGAATTTACAAACACGCACAGCAACTTTGAGACAAACTATTTTTTATTCGGCCTAATATTAATTTGATTTGTGCTTAGTTTATGAAAGACATTAAGAGTATTATGAGTTTCTATGTGAATAATATGTGACCCGTCATATCGAAAGGTACCTTAAGGTCGGCAATATTTTGGTCTCATCTGAAAGCTGAGATTTTAAGCTTTAAAATGACACCTTGATTTTGGTTATTGGATGTTCGGTTGCGAAGTTACACCCAAATTGGTAAAAAGGCATCGGGCTGATTCGGAAAACTATAGTTCTGAGAAAATACAGTTTAAAGTTTTTGTACTTAGTAAATCCTGAATGGAGAGAGGATTTTTAGCTTGGTTTTTTTATACATTAATCTTATGTTTTGGATGTTGGAACCTGATAAATATGATAGAATACACTTCAATGATAACCTTTCTGATGAAATTAGAAATTCGACCTTGGACGTGATTTTTGACTATGCTTAGCTTCAATGGCCCGTATCTCGTAATGTACTATGCCGGTATTAAGGTACCTTTCGATATGACGATCCACATATTATTCTCAATTCATTACTAAATAGAAGAATGGGCCTTAAATCTAAACAGACACATACAAATTAGTGCAAGGGATGTTTGAATGATGACACATTTTCACTCTACCGGGTAAAACACAAAAGCAGAGATATTTACTAACAAATGGCACAAATTAAAAAAAAGCATAATACAATTTGATAAGTATAACATTACCTAGTTGAACTTTATAAAGTACATTTATGTTGGCATGTGGAATGAACTCGGAAAATGAAATACTAGATCCTTTAGTAAAGTGGTGAAGTTGACTTTTTTTGATCATTTGATCTTTCATGTTTCTAGAGAAACAAATTATAAAGGAATTGAGGTCAAGATATAAAGAATGCTATCTAATTTCATAATTCAGATTTTACCAACCAAATTTTAGAGGTATTCATATTATAAAAACCTTCATATGAAAGCCGAGCTTCTGAAGAATCAAAATATGCAACTAAGGCCTAAAAAAAATTGTTTGATTGGCGTAACCCGACCGACCCTATATTTACCACCGACCCTAAATATTTTTTTTTTTTTTTGAGCATGGTAAAAAACCTCCAAATCCCGAATTTGATGGCAATCGATTCATGGGGGTCCGAGATATGGCTTGCAGGACATTCAAAATGACAAATAAAAGATGTGTTACAGAAAAAGTGAAGATGTTTTTGTTCAATACGTTCTTGGCCTGTGGTAAAAGGAAATATGCAGGTTTTTTAATGTGCTTTTCATTTCAATTGCTTGATGCATATTTGGAAAGTTTCAAGTTAATTTCTGCTTTTGTTTTTATTTTATAGAAACTGAAAACTTGCCAGTTACAGGTTTCTGAGAGTTGAGTTTTACCTTGATAACTAAAAACAACAATTTTTTTATCTTTTATTAACATCTCTCTCCCAGGCCCTAAATCCAAGAACTCAACAAAGTCAAACTACCAACGCTCAAATAAATTACTATTTGAAATAACTTGAAAAAGTAGAGCTTTAGATTTCAAAAATGTCAAAGAAAAGATGGAAGATGGAGTTCTTGGTATCATAGTGATTATTTTCTTATCAATTTTTAATGCTTAATTCAAAACTTTAGAAACTTCTTGAAGTTGAACGTTTTAAGTATTTCTGTAAAATGAAACCCCAAAGAAGATATTTTCTTGATACTTTCGCAATTTATCTCAATTAAGTTGAACTACATATTGTATAAATAAAAAACGGATAGCGTGTTTGTTTCCTTGTACCTCAAGCCAAGAAATTATAGAGCATCTGTCATACAACTTTCTGCTTCTTTTGTTAGACCATATAAAGGCCTAAAAAAAGTTTGTCTCAGAAACCCACATGGATTGCTATGTGAAAATGAATTTAACACGTAGAGCTACACATTGGTCTCTCTCTCCTTCTTTTTTTTTTTGAGAGTAATTCAGTGATTGACCGCTGTCCAGGTTGCTGTCATTGGCTGTTGCAATTTTACCTTGAATTTTATGTTTTATTTCAATATGATTTTTCAGACTTCTAATAAAAAACGGGTAGAATCGCACTTAAGAAACTGAGCACTTCACAAACATAAGTTGGGCAATCAAATTCTTATATAGTGTGAAAAAAAGCAAAGAATATCGCATACCGCATAGCTAATTTCCTTAATAAAAAAAAATCGCATACTGCATAGCTTTTTTGCAAACGGTTTCTGAGACAATTTTTTTTTCTTGGCTTAAGGTCTGATAATCACTTTTCAGTGTAGGAAAAACTCTTTAATAAATCCTGTCACAGCTTGAAACCTTCTGCATATAATACTTTCCAAGTATTAACATTTAAATGTAACAAAGCAGTGCTATATGAGGTAAATTGTGCTCCCTTGAAGCTTTAATACAAAGTTACACATGTGTATCTCTACGGAAAGGAATAGTAAGAATTTAACAAAGGGATTAAGTTAGATATCCTGGAAAGGAGACACTAGATTATTGCATGAACCAGATCTTACTCAAAAAATATTTGGGTTATTCATATGAAAACCAGAAATAGAATTGTATGAAAATGGGTTAACTTTATGATTTAAAATAGAAATGCAATACTGTGAAAAGATTAGATCATCTCTCTAACAAGACTGGTATATGTCATCTTGCAATTTTAGAAATGAGGATTACAACTATAAATAGAAAATACAAAATACAATTATACAGTGAGAATTTAATGTGTAAATCCCACAGAAAATGTGTGATTTGATGATAATAAGAACATCAGATCAAATATTTATGAATGAATAATTCCATTATTATCATCAGGCTTATTTCTTGAAATCCCATTATTTGTACATAATAATAATTCATAATAATTCAATTTATAAAGCGCATAAGCAAAGGCATCTATGCGCTTTACAACACAAATTAAACATAGATAATACATTCAACAGCAGTGATATAAGACAATATTTTTTGAGACATTTTTCATAGTTAAAATATAAAAAGTAAAAACGAGTTTACAATGAATCCCCTTGTAATTAAAAAAAAAGAGGACAAATTGTCCTTGTTCATTGGGTCTACTTGTAATTTTTGTATGCTCGAGAATATTATTTGCACTTGACATTACCTACATCAACCATTTATAGTTGAAACCACAGACAACATATCATCTGACCTTCTTCAATATCCTGTCACATACATCTGAAGAGGGTCAAAATTAGGTAATATTGCCATCAAGTACTAAACAAGGAGACCTAGTCCTCATACACAAGTTTCCTTTCAATGTCACTTAAACCTTCCATGCAATCGTATTCCCATGGTTGATACAGTCCTTGAGGTCATTATATTGTAGTGTAGTGCTGACTTACTGGATTTCAAGAACATTTTCCCCATCTTACATAAGTGCTTCAAATAAAAATGTTAAATTAAAGATACCATCCCAGTCCCTGGTCACAATTAGGTAATATTGCTGTCAAGTGCTAAACAAGGTTCTTTTCAATGTCACTTAAATACGGCTAGAGCCAACGGCTTTAGACCGGTATTATTCTGTCGGGAACCCCCGGAGTCTTAACATTCGCTTCAGTTGGTGCCAGTTGATTAAGACTCCTTTTCGTCATAGACATGTGTGAAGCAGGACGTGTTATTTTTGATTTTGCTAAGTTACCTGTTATCAAGTATATGTAATAATATATAATTCGTCTTCTTTAGCCATTGGTGAGAGACAATATATTTTTGTTTTTTGGATTTGTACTTTAGCTCGCGTTGTTTGCGATTAACCTTTTGAAGGGTATAGTATACTCTTTTAATTTCCATATACATGGTATATGGAATTTTGTTTTAGTTGGTACTAGCTTACATAAAAAAGTTGTATTGTGTTATAACACATTGTCGTAGTTTATATTCAAAAACCAGGACAAACATTAAATTGCAAAGGTATATTTCTAAACTGTTTTATCAACTACCAAACCAGTACTTTGATTACTACTTTGGTGCCTTTTCAATCTTTCCCACGGTTTATACCGCCTTCTAACATCGATTCATGTAGACTTATTAACGGATAAATTGTTACATGGGACATTATAACGACCACATTTCCGCTTCAGTTCGTACATTACATGTATTTAGATCTTGTCTACATGTCGGATTACTCAACGTGGAAATCATTAGACAAGAACACATCTGAATTGTAAAGTTGCGACCTCGGTGATAAAGTGGAAGAGATAATCCCGTCTTTACTTGTCCTTGTTACATTCCTAACGAGGTGCACGGGGGTGCTCAGTTATTTTGAAGTGTGTCATTAATTAATGATATTTTGTGATTATTAATGATTTTTGTGCTTATTTCGTTTAGTTTTCAGGTACATTCAGACCAATTCAGGGTTATTGACTGACGCCTGCCTTTCTCATCTTATTGAACTTGAATTTATTTTATTTTTAATTTATTTATTTATTTATTTATTTATTTATTTATTTATTTTAAGAAGACTTTATACGGGCCGGTTGCACGGCTTACTTGCATTTCTTATTTTAACAAGCGCTATGCCTCCCAAACGAAAATCTGCGTCTGCTGCTGGAGCTCCAACCGGTAAGTCCAAACGGCAACGCCGAGCACTACCAGCTGATACTGCTTGTATTAACGATACCGCTAGCCCTGTGGTTAATACCGATAGTATTACTCCGTCAGATTTATTCCGGAAACTGTTGACTTTGGTCCAAATGTTTCGGATGTAGGGGAATCTAATTCGAGTTCTCCTTATTTCCAAGGCTTATCAGTTAATAGCCAAGCTAAACCTCTTGGTTTGCAGTCCACTGGCCACTAAGCAGAAGATTTGGAATGGTCAATTCGTCGACCTCGGTGGTCTTTTGGAACCGGACTCTCCGTTTACCAATGTCAATATGGATACACATAATCCCCAGTATGTCACAATGGTTGAGGGTAAATTAATGATACAAAATGATACAAAATCCAAGCGTATTACCTCTATTGAAGTTTGGACCACTGCATTTATCATTTATTCAAGCATTTTTATTGAGAAGCACAATAATAAAGCCACGGAATTGCTTCAATATATGAACACTATTCGGAAAGCTGCGCGAGATTTCGGTGGTCTTGGATGGTATTCTTATGATATTAGTTTTAGGCAGGAACAAGCTCGGATACCAAATCGGTCATGGGCTACCATTGACCATACATTATACCTAACAAAGTTATTTGCCCCGTCTACGTCTGGGTATCAGGCACCCGCTTAAAGTCGACCTTCAACCTTGAGCTATGAAGGTCAAACGAGAACTACCGATGCTTCAAGTGCTCCTTTAGTCCAGTCGGTAGAGCATTCACCTTCTGTACCAGAAGTTCCGGGTTCCAACCCTGACGGGGGAATTTATTAAAACAATCTTGGAAGATGCACTTGCAGGTGCCAGGTGCACGCCGGATATATAACGACGCCGGAACTAATGACTTTTAAATTTGGCACTGTTTAACGATATGTATCAGCCCCTGGCCCCGTTAAATTTGGTCAGATATCCTTACTCTCGTACAGATCTCTTCCTAAATAACCTTAAAGCTGCGTTAGAAAACTTTATATTACTGAATTCCCCTCTGTCCAAATTCCTTCAGATTATTTAAATTCCTTTTATTATTGCTCGGCGTTGTTGGGCCAATATCTGCTTTGGCAGATATTGGTTGGGTGATTTGATTAATTTTATTCAATTTTCAAATAAACCCATGTTATATTATTCTCACAGGAAATCTTTGTTTGTATTATTGTGCCTGTCACTTGAAAAAAGACACAAGCGGCAGTTGTATTTATAGACCTAAAAAAGACACTAGATCTGACCTGCACTGTTTTATCACATTTAATTTTAGTGCCTGCCACCTGAAAGTAGACACAAGCGGCAGTTAGACCTAGATACAAGACACTAGATCTGGCCGGTTTCCGGTCTGCACTGTTTTATTACATTTAATTTAGTGACTGCCACCTGAAAAAAGACACAAGTGGCAGTGTTTTATTTCACGAGCAAGATAAAAGACACTTGCTCTGGCTGGGTTCCAGTCTGCACAATTTTTGGTATGATAATAATTTTGCTCGCTAGATCCAGACACTAGTGAGTAATTTGCATGAATTATGACACATGCAATCTGCACAATTTTTGGTATGATAATGATTTTGCTCGCTAGATCCAGACACTAGTGAGTACTTTGCATGAATTATGACACATGCAAGTTTTGAATTCATGTCCTGTAAACATGTGTAAAAATCACGGTAGTATTAATAAATGTCTATGACGGACCTCCAAATCGTTTTTTGTGTTGTTCTTGGGGTGGACTGACTGAATAAATACGGCTAGAGCCAACGGCTTTAGACCGGTATTATTCTGTCACAAACATAAGTTGGGCAATCAAATTCTTATATAGTGTGAAAAAAAGCAAAGAATATCGCATACCGCATAGCTAATTTCCTTAATAAAAAAAAATCGCATACTGCATAGCTTTTTTGCAAACGGTTTCTGAGACAATTTTTTTTTCTTGGCTTAAGGTCTGATAATCACTTTTCAGTGTAGGAAAAACTCTTTAATAAATCCTGTCACAGCTTGAAACCTTCTGCATATAATACTTTCCAAGTATTAACATTTAAATGTAACAAAGCAGTGCTATATGAGGTAAATTGTGCTCCCTTGAAGCTTTAATACAAAGTTACACATGTGTATCTCTACGGAAAGGAATAGTAAGAATTTAACAAAGGGATTAAGTTAGATATCCTGGAAAGGAGACACTAGATTATTGCATGAACCAGATCTTACTCAAAAATATTTGGGTTATTCATATGAAAACCAGAAATAGAATTGTATGAAAATGGGTTAACTTTATGATTTAAAATAGAAATGCAATACTGTGAAAAGATTAGATCATCTCTCTAACAAGACTGGTATATGTCATCTTGCAATTTTAGAAATGAGGATTACAACTATAAATAGAAACTGCAAAATCCACTTATTTAGTGAGAACTCCACATGTAAATGAATTATCACTTGAGTTTGTAGGGCTGTGTAAAAGTCACATATGTATTGATAGTAAAATTAATGCGTGTGGGTTTCTGAGACTAACCTTTTTTTTTTCCTTAGCATTTACTAGGCAAAAAAAGGTTTGTCTCAGAAACCCGTAGGCATTGCTATGTTAAAATGAATTTAACATGCTAGTCTCTCTCTCTCTCTCTCTTTTTATCGAGAGTAATCCAGCGATCGGCTGCCATCCAGGTTGCTGTCATTTGCTGTTGCAATTTCACCTTGAATTATATGTTTTATTTCAACTGTCAAGACTTCCTATAGTTAAAACAGGCGGGATTGTACTTTAAAACTTGGCACTTCACAAACATAAGTTGGGCGATCATAATTTAAGAGTGTTAAAAAAAGGGAAAAAAGTATCACATACCTCATAGCTAATTTCCTAAAAAAATAACAAAATAAAAATTGCAGACCATATAGCTTGTTTACAAACAGTTTCTGAGACGAACTTTTTTCTTGGTCTAAAATGTGGAAAGTTTCCAAAAATTATTCCCCTTGTAAATTCAAAAAAAAGAGGAAAAATTGTCCTTGTTCATTGGGTCTACTTGTATTTTTGTATGCTCGAGAATATTATTTGCACTTGACATTACCTACATCAACCATTTATAGTTTAAACCACAGACAACATATCATCTGACCCTTTTCAATACTCTGTCACATACATCTGAAGAGGGTCACAATAAGGTAATATTGCTGTCAAGTACTAAACAAGTAGACCTAGTCCTCTACACAAGTTTCCTTTTAATGCCACTTATACCTTCCATACAATTCTATTCCCAGGGTTGATATAGTCCTTGAGGTCATTATATTGTAGTGCAGTGCGGACTTGATTTGATATCAAGAACATTTTGCCCATCTTACACAAGTGCTTCAAATAAAAATGTTAAATTAAAGATACCATCCCAGTCCCTGGTCACAATTATACTCTATAAATCTTGAAGTATGCAACTAGCTGCCGATTATACCCACAAAAAACCAATATGACCATACAGGGAATTAAATTAGTCCGTATTTTTCGATTCATAACAACATACTCAATCTTGCTGAATATTCAAATGAACTAAGGCTTGTCCATGTGGTAGCAACAAAATTAGCCAAAAATAATACCAAAATTATGAATGATTCATTTACCAAAATATTAATACGCAGTGATTTGGTCCTTATCGATCCTAATCAATGATTACTAGTCTCTTACACAATACAAAACCACCAGTTCTCAATGTTGAAGAATACAAGTGATATGCTACAGATCTCGTAACAGAGTCTGATTGCTTGTTGCATACTTCACGGTTTATAGAGTATAGGTAATATTGCTGTCAAGTGCTAAATAAGTTTCCTTTCAATGTCACTTAAACCTTCCATACAACCTTATCCCAGGTTTCTTCATTTCAAAATTGAAACAACTTTAATAGCACCATTGAAGGCTTTTATGGGATAAGGAATTTGTCAGATGTGTTTGGAGCTTAATGTGTGCGACTTCTCCAGGAGTGTTTCAGTATTTCATCCGAATGTTTAGAATAGCGCCATCATCAATCAAACACTACATTACATTACTTTTGACCATATCAGTTTTGATGACAATTTACATTCTTTTAAACCACCCGCAACCCCCCACCCGCAACCCCTCCTTCACTTGATGTGCCCATTTTGGATTGTATTTGACACTTTGCTTAGCTCCACTTAGAATTAAAAACTTATGGAAATGCTTTAAATAAAGCTTAAAAGTGTAGTAAAATCCAAAAAAGTACAACAATGTACACAGAAATGGCTCAAATTGACAGCGAATTGATTTGCAATATATCTATTTGTGATGGTGGTGTGACTATCCAGTGTTTTCTAAATCCTAAATTTTTACCTCAGTCTGGATTTCCCAGATAAAAGATCAAATGAAGCTCTTGGAGATAAGTTAATACATCAAATTTTATCAAAAATAATTTTGTTTACCCATCACAGGTGTAGAAACAAGATCTTTTTAAGATTTGAAACTAGAAACACTTTTTCAACCATTTTTTGTCGCTGGCGACAAAAATACAGCTTTATACAGAATTATTTCATTTTTCTCCTCTGTTACACAAATTCAGCGGAAACTACTGGTAGGAAAAGTTAGTATAATCATGTACTATCGATACATGTGAAAAAATATATAGTCAGAAAATCAGTGGACAGGATCTAGGCCAGTCCCTTTAAGGCACATTCAATGTCGGTCGCCACCTAGTGGTAGCAGAACAGATGAAATGATTTCTCACAGCAATGTACTCCTTATAAGAATGATTGACATTCATTACCAACCACACTTAAGAAGTGTCTTTGCTTAGTCAATATATAAACCTTGGTATTGAGCACGTTTGCTGGACATTAAGGTCTGTATGCACAAAACTGGACTAAGTTAGTCCCGGACTAAGTGAAATTAAAAATATTGAAAAATAACACATTTTTGAAAAAAAATCAAGTGATAAATCATGTTTTTGGTTAAAGATATGTACTGATACTTTAATTTTATGATTCATTGGTCTATTTTAGATCATTGAAATTCTTTTTAGGACAAAAAATGGTTTAGTCCGGGACTAAGTTAGTTAGTTCTGGACTAAACCAACTTTTTGTTCTTCTGGAAAAGTAAGCCAGTGTTCTAAAACAGAAAACTGATCAAATTAAAGAAATTTCAATACAAATCTTAAAGCAAGGACATAAATTATCACAGACTCCAAAAAAGGTGTTATTTTTTAAGAAATCAAATTTCAATTAGTCCGGGACAAACTAAGTCCAGTTTTGTGCATACGGACCTAAAACACTAAGTGCACCAACATATTTTTAAACTCTGTATAAATTGCTGATGTATTTTGTTATTTATATTGCTCGTGTATTTTGATGTTTAAATGATGTACAGCACATCGATCTCCTTTGGCAATACACATTAAATAGTGATAATAGTAAGCGCTCAGAATTGAGTCATGATGATAATTATATGACTTAAGAACAGCCAATGACATTTTGCATAACTTGACTTTTTCTCAAGGTTATTATAATAACTATTGTCTTTTTATTGTAGTTATTAAGTATAGTAAGGTTATAAAATACTTGAAATTATTTCAAGAATATTTTGTTGATATGGCAAAAGTGCTTTTGATGCTAGTGCTCTGTAAGTGACTTTAAAACAACCTTGAAAATTAGAAACAATATATACTTCTTTTTTTTTGAATAACTTTTTGTCTATAAAACTTTTCTTCCCATTTCCTATATGTAAAGGTATGATTTAATTGGAAAAAAACCTTATATCCGACTGTGGCATAAAACTGTCAAATTTTTTGACTATCAAAATCATACTCCACAATGATACCATAGTTGGTAAATTGTTACGTTACATTGATCTAAACAGTGTCTATGGGATTATAATTTGGAGTTTTGCACGTTTAATCATTATTACATCAATTTCTATCCTTAGGTATACTTTATTTTCCATATGATATCTGTCTGTATTATATTTAACAGAACATAACAATGATAAAATTTTTCCAATAGAACATACCGTGTAACAAACAATAAATATTTAACAATAACAAGGTAAATCTGGATTGCTATTCAACCTTCCAGACAATTTACCCCCAGGGTTACCTACTTATTAATTAAGACACAACTCTTGAAGTGGTTTTATTGTCATCAAGGGTAGTATTCAGTTAAATATCATGACAGGTTTCCTCAATATCTGAGGGGAAACATTCCCTGGGTGATCAATCACTGCTAATTGTCTCCTTTCTGGTGTAATCAGCATTAAAGGTGTGTATTCCAATCACTTTCACTCACAAAATCAAATTGGAGATTTTGATACCACATGAAAGTGCATATTTTTCTCATAACCCTTGTAAAAGTTCATGCCTATATTATGTTTCGTTGAAGAGATATGGTCAAAAAAGTGCTGTATTAATGGAATATCTTGTTAACAAAGATAAATATCGTACAGGTTTCTATGGGTGTTTCTCTGGCACATTTTTGCCTATAGCATTAATTTGGCTCGAAGTATACGAATGAAACTTTACGATTGTTTTATATAGGCGGGTATATAGGTAATGAACCTTCATTCAAATATGGAAAAAGAGTATGTTAAATTTTTCATCAGATCGGAATACCTACTTTTAAGGATATCTTATTCTAACATTTGTAAATCTTCCATATTGTTGATTTGTAACAAGTTACCTTTTTGGATAAAACTGTAAAGTATAAGATTTAGATCAAGGTTATCTATATTAAAATGAATTTTGAAGGATAGATATAAATAGAAAATAAAGTTAGCCTCACTGCAAATTCATAAGTTAAAAAGTACAAAATACCATACAATATTGATATTCCTTTTGGCATTTCCAGTTGTTTTACAAAACAATGAGTTTTTGAATAAAGATAGCCTCACTGCAGATTCATAAGTTAAAAAGTACAAAATACCATACAATATTGATATTCCTTCTGGCATTTCCAGTTGTTTTACAAAACAATGAGTTTTTGAATAAAGATAGCCTCACTGCAAATTCATAAGTTGAAAAATACAAAATACCATACAATATTGATATTCCTTTTGGCATTTCCAGTTGTTTTACAAAACAATGAGTTTTTGAATGTCTGACGGCAGTAGTATAATTGATGTTTAACTATTGCTATATGTCATAAATTGCCCATAGGGTACTCAGATTTTAGTTGAGCGTGGCCAGAGAATTCGACTACCTATATAGATATATAAACTTGAGAAGTGAAAAAAAACATCAACCCATTTAAGAACCTCTCTTACTTGAACAACATTTATTTTTACCATTAAATACATTTAGGGGCGGCTTCAAAACCCAACTGGCGGTTCTGGGCGGTTGGCTATTGTTTATTCCGGTTGAACCGCCCAGAACCGGCAGATAACCACCGGTTGAGTTTTGAAGCCGCCCCTTGTACAGTGTCAATTGCAATTTTGAAAGCACTTCTGGTGTCCACTAGATTTACTAAATCTTTTTTTTTTAATTGCCATTTCAGAAAATCAACCAATATGTAAATTTTCAGGGCCAATGGTTAACCAGACAGTCCAAAAATGTGACCCATCATATCGAAAGGTTCCTTAAGGTCGGCATAGTAAATTACAAGATACGGGCCATTGAAGCTGAGCATGGTCAAAAATCACGTCCAAGGTCGAATTTCTAATTTCATCAGAAATGTAACCTTTCAAGTGCATTCTACCATATTAATCAGGTTCCAGCAGCCAAAACATAAGAGAGATGTTTGAAAAACCAAGATAAAAATCCTTTCTCCATTCAAGTTTTACCAGTACAGAAACTTTAAACTAAATTTTCTCAGAACTATAGTTTTCTGAATCAGCCCGATGCCTTTTACCAATTTGAATGTAACTTTGCAATGGAACATCCAAAAACCAAAAGCAAGGTGTCATTTTAAAGCTTAAAATACAATCTTTCAGATGAGACCAAAAAATCCATTTCATTTGGGACCCTTAAGGTACTTTTCAATATGACGGGTCACAAATACAACCATTCTTGGCCACGAGTCAGTATACCCACCTTTTAGACAGTACCCCATGGGATAAATTGTCCTATCCACTTTTAAAGAAAACTGAAAGGAAGCAACATTACTACTGGGCTTTTTTTTCAAAGACAGGCACAAAACACCAACAGTAACAACAACAAAAATTATCACTTGTATTGAATACAATGTGGGACACTGTTGTAGGTGCAATGATATTTACTTACTAAGTCCTTAATTCACCTTCAAATGTGATGCCTCTCTACTGTCCATAATTGATCAAGATACCTCCGCGGTGTCGCTCATGTAATTTTCATTATGTTAAAGTAGTGCATCGAATAAACTTCAAATTACTTTGATACTAATGGGGTTCACGCGTGAACCCCAGCGGTTTTTGAATAATACAATAAATTGTATCACTATAGGAGCACTTTTGTTATTATTTGAATAAAGGTAAAAATATGAGTTTTGAAATTTTTTCAATATCAATGCGCAAATAGAAAGACACGTCAAATGTTCCCCAAATTTGCGTTTTCGAAATCCCTAGTCAATAAATTTAGTAGCTTCTTCTAAATCGCTAGGATCGCGACCGCCCCCGCCTGCCAGGCAGCAAGCATTCTCAAAATAACGATTTCAAGCTTGTTAGTATTCAATTTAGTAACAAGGAAATACACTTTATTATTTTTCAATTTATATGCAATCCCAGGATCAACAAATCAGAGGGAATAATCATGGGAATTTCCCCGACAAAATTCTGAGATGGTCTGACATCATTTGTGATTGTAGGTCCGGATTTTGTTTTTCAATGCAGTTCAGTACTGTTTTAGATATGCATTCCTATTCTCTTGTCTTGGGAAGCAAAAAAATGTCCCTACTGCTTCCAGCAGTATCTTTACATGATATTCATTTTGTGTTTTGTGCACACCATTTACGCAGAAAGCCATTCAAATTAAAGATTATTAGTGTGTCAAAGTGAGGATGTTCGAGGGGGTATCAAAAAGTTTTAAAGATCACCAAGAAGAAATACTTCCAGGAACACAATTTTTTTATGTGACCATTAAGTCATCTTTACATAGCCACTGTGCAAAGTAACACATTTCTCCCACTTAAAACCTATTGTCCACAGACCGACTTTGTAGAGGTCCTCTTTTAGCCAAAAATCCATATTATTGTATCTTGCCAAGATTAACATTTTCAGGTTGGCCATACTTTATTACGTCACAGTGAAGTCATTTTTGACCAATTTCCATAATTTTGGTATCAATGGAAAGAGGCGATTCTAACCTATACCATAATATCAAACATTTAATTTTGGAGCGTATCATCATACAATTGCTTGGCTGTAAACCTTCAAATGCTGAGATTTAATTTTGCCACATATCTTTGATTTCTCCATTTAGTTCATATGGTTAGCAGAGGTAGGTTGTTGACATCTATTGACGATTGTATAGAAAGTATAAACGTCATTGATATCATTTTTGCACCATAATGTACACAAGGACAAGTGACCATCCTGACAAAAATTCATTGATATAGCTTTTTTCTTTCTTGGTGATCTTTAAAACTCTTTGATACCACCTCATATATTAGAACTTTACATCCACAATGAGGATGTGTTTCCCCCTCTATACTACAGAGGTTGGCTTGACTTTTTTTGAGCCTTACATACAGAGAGGGGATCTCCAGTTGTCTGATTCCTGACTTTATCAAAATTCTTTGCATTGTAGGTTTGCTGTTTAAAAAGTTCCTCGCTTTGATAGTAATTCAAACGCATGCATTGTGATAAAGATTGGCATGCCACATTTACGTGATTTGCTACTTTGTCATGGTAGAGGTCATGGATTCCATCCTTGGACTAAGTATTTCTTAAATGCTAAATTTCACAATGCTTTTTTATTATTTATGATATGGTTCATTGAAAGCAATATCAAATGGGAACTTTTTCTAAGGAAATGACAATCATCCTACAGCATGCCAAGACATATCCTGAACAGTCCAAATAAAATCTGAAATTGACAAAGTAATTACATTATGGAGGTTGACCAAATTGACCCATTTACAAATTTGATTTCAACTTTACATGTTTAATACTGACTTTTTTGGTTTAAAACAACGGATTTCCTTTGGTTACAAGCATTTGTTTCAGTGCCATTGTAATTTTGAAAGCATTCGCCAAGATTTTTACCTTGACCAGGTAACGATTTAATCCAATCGTCGATCAGAGACCTATTTCTTGCAAAGCAACTCAGTGCTTAGAGATGTTGAAAAGATTTGACTATTACATACCATTAAAATCCCTTTGAGTTATTAAGTTAGCAAGCAAGGTTTCAATCACTGCTGAAGTGAAAACCCCAACAGAATGTGCTCTATAGATGCCATATAAAAATGCAATTACCTTACATATAAACAAAGAAACAATAACGATACACCATACAGATCAAATCAATCCCTCTCTCTATAAACTTGTGAAAGAAAATGCCCTACATTATTTGATAAAACCATTATGAGACAAAATCATTCAAAGCCTTAATTTGGATCAGCAAGAATGCATATTATCCTGGCTATGCTCTAGTTTATTTATCTAAAGGATGAGTGTGTCTAAATTATGACAAATCATTTAGGTCAGAGAAAATAAAAACAACCTTACAGATTAACTAAAACAGAAGTAAAAGTTCCTACAAACACATGGAGATCTGTTGGAAAGATAGTCAGAAATCTAAATTTTACAATACTGTATGGAATGATATAGGTCATTGAAAACCAATGTTAATGGGGGCCTTTTCTTAGGATACGACAGTCATCAACCCCTCTCTCCATGTAATAGTGAAATGAAGTGTCCTACATCATTTGATAAAACCATTGTGTGACAACTGATTCAAAGCCTTAATTTGGATCATCAAGAATGCATATTATCCCGGTTATGCACTAGTTTATTTATCTAAAGGATGAGTTTGTCCAAATTATGACAAATCATTTAGGTCAGAGAAAATTTTTAAAAAATATAGATATACTGTATGGAATGATATATGTCATTGAAATCCCATGTTGAACGGAGGCATTTTCTTAGGATATGACAATCATCAACCCCTCTCTCCTTGTAATTTGGATCATCAAGAATGCATATTATCCCGGTTATGCACTAGTTTATTTATCTAAAGGATGAGTTTGTCCAAATTATGACAAATCATTTAGGTCAGAGAAAATTTTTAAAAAATATAGATTGACTATTTTACAATACTGTATGGAATGATATATGTCATTGAAATCCCATGTTGAACGGAGGCATTTTCTTAGGATATGACAATCATCAACCCCTCTCTCCTTGTAATAGTGAAATGAAGTGCCCTACATCGTTTAAGAAGACCATTGTGTGACAACTGGTTCAAAGCCTTAATTTCAAGAATGCATATTATCCCGGTTATGCACTAGTTAATTTATCTAAAGGATGAGTTTGTCCAAATTATGACAAATCATTTAGGTCAAAGAAAATAAAATGAAAACATAGATTGACTAAAACGAGAAGTAAAAGTTCCTACACACATGGAGATCTGTTGGAAAGATAGTCAGAGATCTAAAGTTTACAATACTGTATAGAATGATATAGGTCATTGAAAACCCGTGTTGAACGGGGGCCTTTTCTGAGGAAATGACAATCATTCTACGACATGCCAAGACATATCCTGAACAATCAAAATTAAATCTGAATTTGACAAAGTAATTACATCATGTGGCGTTAGCCAAATTGACCCATTTACAAATATAACTTTTAACCTCATATGTTCAAGTGCAGACCTGGAACGTCATCCTTGAGCCAATCAGTCAGAAAAGACTCTGTTTCTCTATTACAGGCCAGAGCTGGTTCCATAAGTCTTTGAAATAGGAACCACACTAGTTGTTTATTATTAATATTTAACTAAATGCCTGAATATACATAAGTTTGTTCATATCTCCTATTTGTCTTTTATTCATTCAAATTCTTGAAAGTAAGGATGTTTATAATACATATCGAAAACTTGTACTTACTTTTTTTAAAGTGTTCCAAACTTTGTTTTCACATTTTTAACATGCAGTGATAATATTTTTGGTTAGGTAATTACTCAAGAGAAAATAAAGATAACCGTTGATATGTGCTTTTAAATGGTTTCAACTAAATTACTTCAATTCATATGCAAAGTTTTTGTGATTTTACTTCAAAAATATTGCTTATAATTTTTATCATAATATGTATAAAATTTTATGACTGAAACAATTTTAGTTTTAAACTTACAAGTTAGGAAAGTGAAATACATAAAACTAAATTTTAAAAATTCTAACCATGTACCTTTAACAATGATAGATTACATCAGAAAGGAGACAATTAGCAGTGATCAGCCACTTCGGAGATGCTTCTCTCAGATATTGAGGAAATCTTTCAATAAGTAAAAGTGAATACTACCCTTGATGACAATAAAACCACATCAACAATAGGAAAACCCTGGGGTTAAATTGCCTTGAAGGTTGAAGTGCAAATTAAAGTTGTCTGAGACTGGTTCTTGACAGATTTTTATTGTCTGAAACAAACAAGATGATATCTGAAATATTAGTCAATTGTGACATTGTTCTGATTAGTATAGGATATTGCAAGAGATTGCAACATGCAAGATTAGACCCATATGTCCCAAGGTGTTTCGTAGCAGTTTCCATAGCTACATTCAGATGATAGAAATATCAGGTGTGTTATCAGTTAAGTAATAATAGTTATACTGAGACTAGACACTATCACCCCACTGTAGGTCAATGTGCCCAGCACGAACAAATTACTTACTTGGGTCACCTAAATACATTTTGCATTGTATTGTGTATTGTCCTGTATGGATATTCCTTGAAATAAAAGTGCCCCCTACAATGGCTGTGTTATATCAGCCTGAAAGATAGTTAAACTATTGCATCTGAACAAGTTGTTGTGTGAGACAAAAAGAAATTATCAAATCTTAATGACCACTATTGTAAATTTTCAGCTGACTATAGAGCCCAGGTTTGAACACTAGTCAAGATGAGTGTATGAGTGAATGACCTCTCTGCATTTTCAAGTTGAGGTTAATCATTATGCATATTACTCATTAGATCATGTAGGATGTCATAAAGAAAGCAATTACATTTTTATGTGAAGAGCTATATGTAAGATGGGCAAAATGTTCTTGAAATCAAATCAAGTCAGCTCTACACTACAATATAATGACTTAAAGGACTATATCAACCCTGGGAATACGATTGCATGGAAGGTATAAGTGACATTGAAAGGAAACTTGTGTAGGACTAGGACTCCTTGTTTAGTACTTGATGGCGATATTACCTAATTATAACCCTCTTAAATGTGGTAAGATGAGTGTTCTAGCGAAGACAGGTGCAGCTTGTTAGCTAATGCAATGACTTAGTGGGCTTTAATGGATGTATACATTTAAAGCCCTTACAAAAAGAGTTGCTTTTAGGGGCTTAACTGTATTACAGCTGTGGGACCATATTGAAAAATTTTCAGGTTTATATATATATATATATATTTCTTATTTGTTTAAGGAATTAATTTTCTAAAAATATGTTTTCAAAACATTTGTGATTTTTACACATATTACACAAGTCATTAATTAAATAAAATATTCTGATCAATCTCTTTTCTCTCTTTTTCTTTCCATGTTTCGACCAAATTGCTGACCCATTCTTGAAACATCAGGTAAGTCACATATTGAAAAAGGTCAGATATGTCCTGCGGTTGAAAAGTGACAACGATGAAATGATAGATGTAGGTGAAATTATATGTAAGTTATATTAAATCAGCAATAAGCTTTACAAAATTGAAATTTCTGAAAATAAAAATAGATGCAAGAAACAAGCTTTTGTTGTTGTTGTTGTTTTGATAACATTATATTTTGTTTCAGAATTAATGATATATATTGCTGAATTCAATCAAATTATTTCTTTAGGATTTGTAAACTTTTTACAGAATATTTGGATTTTGCCAGTTGCATATATATGGTAATCCTACTTTTGAAAAATTGTGTGATTTAAGCCAGTGCCCTTTTTCTCTTCTTCTGGTATAGTATTTTCATTTGATAGATAACATTAACCCATTTCTTCCCAATCTTAAATCCAATGTATACATTTACATAATTTATATGTAAGATGGGCAATATGTTCTTGAAATCAAATTAAGTCAGTTCTACACTACAATATAATGACCTCAAGGACTATATCAACCCTGGGA
>JXSR01S075548.1:72567-86806 GCA_000969725.1 Ophiothrix spiculata | reverse complement strand
AGATAGGTTCTATCATCTTGTTGCCCATGTAGGGTTGTCTGTTTCCTGTTTGTTTTTTTTGTTTTTTTGTTTTTTGACGTTCGGACTACACTCTAAAAAATAATTTGTTGAATTTACTTAAAAAATCTGTGCAACACGGTTGCTTTGATTTTATTAAGTAGGTACAACAAGCATTTATTCACGTATGTTGTACTAAATTGACAAGGTTTAAAATAACTCTTTTTATTTGAGTTACAAACACATAATATTGCCGATAAATTGCATCTTATAAACTCAATTTAGTAAAACGTTCACTTAACTGAATAGCGTCAGTAGATTCCACATAAATAAATTGCTTAAATTGGGCTTGACTTACAACAAATTAATGGGAAAAAAATGAATCAATTTCACTTTTTCTTGAGGAGGAGATTTCTCGATTGGTTCCTTACTAATTTTTAATTACATTTACAGACATGAGAAAACTTACCTTTGTACCTACCTAAAATCGAACCTGGGTCTCTGGATCAAGAGTCTGATGCTTGGCCGTATTCGCCACAGAGCCATTCACATTCTCAAAAGAGCAGAACATAAATTTATATGTGAAATGTAAATGTTCCATAGTAACTCATCATAACATTGTATAAAAACTACCAAATGAATGCATTGGACCTTCTTGTGTATATTCTTGTGTATATTAAATCATAATTTGACCAGATAAACGTAAAAAATATGAATTTGGGTTCTTTTAGTGTCCTTTTTACTATAACTCAAGATTTATTTGTAGGCTACATATACTACAATTTTCTCTACTTCTTTTTACTTAACTGATTTGAGTTTGGTGTACGCAAAAGTATCAAATTTACATTTTGTTATCTTCATGAAGGTGTTGTCAACTTAATATTTGTATTTGTTGATTCTACTTTTGTATTTAGTTGATCGAATTGAAATACATTATGTCATTGTTACTCATTCATGTTACACATAATATTCACTTACGTTTACTTAACTATTTTAACAGGCTTTATTTAGTAAATACGATGAAAACATAACGGCGGCTAGATAAATTCTAGTAATACTTGCTCAATTTTCGTACTCATACACCGTACTCATAATTATTGGACCCATGTTGTCAGTGAAACTCCAATATGTCAAGTTTAAATAACTTCATGTTATTTGGAGTGACAAGAATGCATATCTTATGAGTAATATCTGCCAATTAGATTTTTTACGTAACTCAAATTAATATTTTCTAAGTAGCATGAACTTAGTGTAAGTTTAATTTTTTTAGAGTGTAGCGAGCTTTTATTTAAATTCAGACTGGCGAGCCGTTTTTAAAATTCGGACTAGCTAACTGTTTTTGATATTCGGACTAGCGAGCCTTTTTCATAATTCGGACTGGCGAGCCTAAATTACAAGAGTCTACTCATCTTGGCGAGGCATCTTTTCGACGTTCTAAAAGTTAACATTATGAATTCTTTACAGTTTACTTCTAATTAATTGGTAATTATTTGTTCTATATTGTATGTTTCTATAAAAAAAAAAGTAATGTGCATCTATTGAGCATCATGCAAGCTTAGTGACACACAAAATAGTTACACCATTCAGTCATTGCTGAGCAATTAGGAGAGCGAAAACATTAAATTGAAAGAGAAAATCCTTCATGTTCTGAGTTGCTATATATTATGGTACTCGGGCATAGTTGCAGACAAGTTCAGACGATTGATATGATTGTAACAAGCTGGAATTTATAGTACTGAAATGCGTCTAAAGGCGTGTTCACACATTATTTGGTCATGACTATATTCTCGCTCGTGAGTGGCTCTGGAGCGAGACAACTTATCAGTTGCGTTCACACTGGGACACGACTTGCGCGTTAAAACTAGTGGCGCGTCACTTTTGGTCACGAGCGAGACACTTTCTAAAATTGCGTTTACACTGAGAATTCGGTCATGAGTGGCTCACAAGCGAGAATATGGTCATGACTAAATTTCTCAGTGTGAACACGTCCTAACCCAGCTAGCCAAATAACGGTTTTTGAACGTTAAAAAACGGTTTCAATTTGGGTAAGAAAACGTTTCCAAAAAAACGCTTCAAAAACGTGAAAGTGTGGAGTTTTTTTTTCGTTTAAAAACGTTTAAACATAACGTTACAAAACTGTTCAAAAAACGTTTAATTTACGTTAGAAAAATCTTTCAGACCCATGCTTTTAGAGTGGTTTTTATCGGATTTATTTGAACGTTTCTAAAACGTTTTTGTTTAACCCAAGTTAACTTTTTACCAGTTTAAAACGTTCCAAAAAGGTTTGATAATAACAAAACGACTGTAACCAATTAAGAACCTTTCCAAAACGTTTCGGAAACGTTTCAGACGCGTTTTGTGTTTGCTGGGAAGTTATTGTACTTCGTCAAAAAAATTGCAGATAGCATAAGTCAGGCGTCAAACGTTACAGCAGATACTTTCTATTTAAGGTGTCTTTTTCACGTGTAATGGTACGCACTGGTTTTGATTTCGCAAGTGCAACAACACACATGCGCAGTATACGCTGAATAGTGCTTTGAAGCCAAAAAATGTCACATTTTCTCATTTTTCGTAAAAATAGGTCGATCACCCCCACTTTTTATACTTTTGCGCAAATTTTGTGAAAAAAATGACACAAAATTGCAACAGGTAATTTTTGAATCAACACTAATTCCCATACACTCCTGTACTAATTTTTCAGTCAGATCTATCATGGACCAGACACCTTAACAGCAGACTATTCTACGACAGCGCTTAAAACATTTAACACAATCATGACAATGTTAGAGATAATTTCTGATCGATCAATATTTCCTCTGTTCTCATTGAGAAGCGTACAGCGTCATGACTTTCCATGGCATGCTTTCCATTTGTAATTGGCGAGTTTTTTCGGGTACCTCAGCCAAAGCCACAAACACAGCCACACAACACTCCTTCACCTCGGAGGATCAAATTATAACATGCTGTTAATCCAACGTGTTTCTTAATCCAAATGTTCTCATAAGGATTAATATCCGAAGATCTTACCGGACAAGGAACGAACTCAACACCCTGATCTTCCAGGAAAGTCCGGATTGTACGAGCACGACGGAGGCGAAAGTTAAGTCATAGTGGAGCACAAAATTGTTTCCAAAGAAGCCTCTAGCCAATGACATTATCAATGTTTCTAGAATGCATCTTTACTGGTGCTGATGGAAGCTGCCTTCCAAGGTGATCAGGGCCGATTTTCCACCTGCATGTTAAGCATCCAGAAGGCAATGTTACCTTCTTCTGCATACATTGTTGATAGCATGCACACTTCAGTATAACCCTTCTCTGTACATCTGCGGCCCTGATGCGTCCATATTGGCAGTATATTTCAAATTTAGTCTACTCTCTAAATGTAAAACGAGTGGAAAGAGTGAAAATTCACTCGTAAAGGAGTGAAGGGAGTTAAACGCAGGACAATCCGTTTTCGAGTGGAAATTTTCACTCTAAAATGAGTGTGAAAGTTAAATTTTCACTCCCAAAAGAGTGGAAGATTGTCATCAAAAATCCCCTTTCACTCCTTTTACAGTGATTTCCACTCAAAAACGTATTGTCTTGCGTTTAACTCCTACAAAGAGTGGAAATCCACTCTTTTACATTTAGAGAGTAAGCTCTGAAGACAACGTTATCTTACTGATGGGACTTAAAATGAAAATTGATCTGTATCAAAGTCAAAGCATCGCTGGGAAAGGTGTTTGGTCAAGATATTTTCTCCATTGGTTTCCTATATAGCATGATCGCCACTTTGAATAAAGTGAGAGTTTACAAATGTTCTTAATGTTTTATGAAAGATCGTGGCGTTGGATACTTGCCCTGTTTGGTAAGATCTTCAGATATTAACTTTATTGAGGACTTCACGGCTTAAGTAACACATCCACTGTTAGAAAAAAATTGAACAACGTTGTATCAATAGATCATCGTTCAACCTTGTATAAAAATTAAACAACTTGTTCAGAAAATAAACAAGGTTGTACGATGATCTATTGATACAGTGGCTGTTTAAAAAACTTTACTTTAACATTTTTAAAATTTAAACAACATTGTTTAAGACAACACGCTTTAATAACAAACTGAACAATGTTGTTTAAAACTTTAAACAACAAATTTAAACAACTTTTTTTTTAAACAGCAAAATTTTTAAACAGTGTTTTAACAGTATCGATGAACAACAAGTTACATCAAACAACCATGTACATGAGTAACTTTAGGCTGTGTTTGATACTTAGGATCATACACCTGTCCGAACTCTCCAATGGAATGTCTGCATGGAGAGTCCATGCACCGTACGCTTCTTATGGATGACATAGCAAACAGTGGTTGGTCATAATTTGTAACCAACAATATGCAAAATAACCTTGTAAAATGTCAAGCGTCCAGGTAAAGTATTAAAGAGACTACGGCAAATTTAATTTCCGTAATTCCGTATTATGGTGCACGAGTTTGGACCCAAATTTTAGAGGTTTTTGTGCTTTCAAGTTCCCCATTTTCTCTGTGTCACCTAGGTATACACAAAAAGGTCCAAAAAGGGTCTTAGTTCAAAGTTTACATGTACTGGGTGTATCAAAATTCTTTGTACCCAGAGGTGTTTTATTTAAAAAAAAATATTAAAAATAGAAGAAGCTTTTCAATTTGAAAGATTTTGTTATAAGTGAGTAGCAGAATATCTCATCTTTATAATCTGAAAGTTTCAAGGCAATTAAACATTGTTTCTAAGAGTTATAGTCACTTATTTGATAATTGCAGATTTACACAAATACCATACACACTAACTTTTGTCTACAGATGCTAGTTCCTGTCACATGGTGTCCAAAAGAGTGGTTAATGTTCCCGTTTATCTTCGATATTGACAACCATAAAGTGGGCTTATTTAGTACCATAGTATAGCTAAGGGTCTATTCTATTCATTCATCACAAAATAATAATATTCGATCACGATGTTACGTATTTATGACGTCATAAATCTGAAAATTGCGATTTTTCGGAACAAAATGTGAAAAATCACACAGAATTTCATGGGTGTTTTTGCTTTTACAGAGTTACGATGACACGTTTAACATTTCTTGTAATTTTCAGCTCGAGTGCATTTTGATATTTTTCAAAAACAAAAATTGAAATTATCCGCAGTGACAACACCTGAACTTTGACGGCTTACTCAGTATCTTACTCCCATCTGTTGAAGTATCTTCCCAATTTTTGTCATCAGAATTATGACCGCAATGGAGTCATTTATAATTGCTAAAATGCCCAGGGTCAGTTGTTTTTGCATTTTTATGCAGCAGAAAAATAAAATAAAGGTATAATGTATCCTTCAGGAGGGTTATATCAATTCAATGCTCAAACACACGCATTTCGACAAAACCACTATCTTTCTTTAAAAGCATGTAACTTTTGAATGCAGCATGCTATTGTCATGAAATAAAATTCTTAGACAAGCTATAACTACACAAAAATTGAATATTTAAATATTTTTATCAAAATTTATTCTCATCATTGTGAAAAATTATTTCCGAAATGTATACAAGATCAGGGTACAAAGAATTTTGATACACCTTGTACATCTACAAATATGAAGAAATACACATTCCTGGAGTTTCCATTTTCCGAAATATGGCGGATTATTCAGGAAGGAAACCAACAGAAAAAATATATTCCATATTTAATGTCAAGTCTGTATATCATATATTAGTAAATACAACTTTTTAGCATGGATTTAAGTGAAATTTCACGTTTATAGGAAGTATCTGCTGTGCTTTATTAATGCACACACTTCCTTTTTACCTTTGCTAGTGATTTCACGCATATGATTAACGTCAAAATGACGTCAACAGTTTTAATATAGTTTTAACAAGTTGACGCCTTTTTCCTCGAAACCTCATAATTTCATGATGTTTGGACAAATTGATTGTTGGCTTGATATTTCTTATTTAATTACAAATAATATTGTTTAGATATGTGGCGTTGATTTTGAATGATAATGTAATAAACTCGCCTTGTTTTGCTTTAAGAAAAGGACGTGAAATCCGACTATGAGATCTCCACGTTTGAGATCTGTATTGGCTGATTTTAATATCTACATTATCGTCTATCATATATTAGCATTCGTATAGTTTACTTGCAAATTGAGCATTACGTCGAGGTAAAAATTGCAATTTCTATGTAAACAAAAGAAAAATACAGCATTTTAATGTGTATGATTTAGATTTCAGCTCACTCTCAAGCCTGTTCACTTAGCTCAGCAGTAATTCCCTCGCTTCGTAATGCATTGCTAATCCGCGCCACAAGCCATTGTTCGACCCCACGAATGCAGTGGAAACTATTTCTCTTTTCATGATTAAAATCATTAGGATTGTTAGGATTCATATTTTCCTCAGCCCGGGTTCCTCAGCAGATGGATAGTATTTACCCATAAATCTTTATTTTACACTATAATCACAAATACAAGAATCATATTTGTAGACAGCAATGTTGATGACTGTTAATTTACTACAAAACTGAAACTCATCGTTTTTCTGTTACTTCTCACCCTATCATTATTATTATTATTATTATTATATACATACGTATGTACATTCAGTGGTGTCAAAAACGTGACAAACCCGGCCATTCCGTGAAGTCAACACTCACAGCTGACTATCTTTGGAATTAAAAGTGCTCAAGCCCATTACAGGCGAGCTAAGAAACACATTTCAAAGTATAGACCTCTGGAAAGGCAGCCATTATACTGACAGTTGCATAGATACCCTCGCTTACGCTCATTGGGTACCCATTCATCAGATGGGATAGAGTTTGCAACGCAAATGGGCTTGAGCACTTTTAATTCCAAAGTTAGTCACCTGAAATAATGCTGTTAGATAGATAGATAGATAGATAGATAGATAGATAGATAGATAGATATAGATAGAAGGAAGAAAGGAAGGTAGAAAATAGATAAAGAAAGGTAAATTTATCAGATCAAATTGGGTATTGTCACAGATACCATGGATACTAAGGTGTGTTGATGCGTAAGAAAATCACTAAATATAGCATAAAGGTAATCATACTAATTGAGTCACCATTATCGAGAATGAAGACATCCATCATTGGTTGCAGCACTTTATTGCATGACAAATATATGAGCTCTTACAAATATAATGAGCGTAAACTCGCCAAATTTAACTTCTTCAATACGCAAGGTTTAAGGTTAAGGTGGCAAGGTGAAGGCGGTTTTTGCAAATACTTAAAGGGATAATTCCCCGGGGTTGGGGGTACTCCACTTTGGTCTGAACGGGGGAGGGGTGCGGCTCGGACTATGGAACCCTTACCCATCTTTAAGGGTAATTTTTGAGTAAAAGAACACCCATGTTTAGGGATTTTGCTCCAAAAATAGGCTGATTTTTCCAAATTTACTGGGCTCGAGCCGAGAAAATTTTCACTTTTTTGGACCATTTTAGCATATTTTCTTGAATATTACCCATGTTTAGGGATTTTGGTGCTAAAAATTGGCACCCATATTTAGGGATTTTTTTGTGAAAAAGCAACCCATTCCAGCGGCACATCCCCGTATAGACTCACCAGGTTTACACTGTATGCAGCGCCCCATGAAGGAGCATTCGCACAGGGGACCCACGGCTTTACTTGACTGTCCGACCACGGAACAAGTAGAGTAAAGTTGCTCAAGGTAACAAGGATACCTTATATGTGCGAGTACCCCCCTCCCCCCGGGGGATAATTCATGATCCACTTTTCATCCTCAAGGTCACCTCATTCAAAATTGAATTATTTGGCTAATAAAAATCCTTGACTGGTATACATTATAACGCCCAAACCATTCTTACAAATGAGCTTGCATTTTTGAGAAAAGTGAGAAAGAGTGTCATTTTCTATTTATTTTCGGGCTCCGACAGTAATTAATACACAGTAGTCTATCATGGGGATATTTAAAATGTTTAAAAGCTTGTAACTTGAAAACGAGTGGTTAGAATCAAGTGATATTTTCAGCATACATTCATCTTGTACTCTTCTTTTTATTTAGCTAGAAATGAGGTGAGGTTTCAATCACATCAGGATCATGAATTGCACCTGTAATGATTATGTTCAAATATGACCACAATTTTCATTTGATTACACAAAATGAAAGAAAGTTTTAAATATCACTCATGTGTGACGGTTGCTGTGGAAACAGCAAACATATTGTTTTTAAAGATCCCATGGCGCGCAGTTGTACTTTGCTGTTTTTGAATTTGTTATTAAATTTGACAGAGATGTTAAGAATATATAAATCTTTAAAAACGAAAAGAGATTTATGGTTTTCCCAATCAATAACATGGTAAAGAACACCACAAAAGATCCAGAGAAATTCGTGAAGCTATTGAAATACTAAACAGGAGGAACAAGACCATGAACAGAGAGGAGGGAACATATTTTCTCTCTCATTATATGATTCGCTTTTGACGACTTGGAAAAGGACTACATCGGATGGAAGTTACCCGGGAAAGTGGATCAGATGACCAGATCTGACGAAGTCCTCTGATGTGAAGGACGAAATATCATGTGAGTTTAAAAACTAATTCACTGGTTTTGCCAAGCATCTACTTGTTAGCTCTTGTTACAGAATCACTTTGTCTCGATCAGCTCTCTTTTCATTAATATTTCCTTTGTTTTCTATTGTCTGATGTCGTGTCAAATAGGCTGTATAGCTGTATACTTATTTATTGTTCGATTAACGCAAATGGAAATTACATCATTTCATCGCCTGCAATATGATTATGTGTCTAATAAGTGATCTTGTTTTCATAAATTAAAAATAAGCCTATTAAACCATAAATTTGATAACAAAAAGATATTTATTTGTGATCATGTTTACTGTCGTTGTTATGGAAGCTAGCACAAGTCGTAGGAGAATGGATTATGGCACTTTGGCCATTAACAAATTAGCTGTACACGACACCTTCAGCGTTATGATTGGCCAATTCCAGGGGACACTCAAACGTTTTTCAACACACCCCCTAAAGGGTGGTTATTTTTGAAGCCAAAATATACCCTTTCCCCCTATTATAGACTCCCTATTCACACCCTAAATCGGGATTTTACCGTTACCATTTTCACACTAGGGTTTGAAAAAGCACCCTATTTCTTGAAAATGGCTGTTTTTGATACCTTAAACGGTGTCACCTGATTCACCTTTCTGTCCTAAAAAAACCTAATTCACCTTTTTTCTTGTTCACGGTATGCCTGCTAATTACTTGAGTGGCCCCTCGGAGCCGATTCGAGTGATTGACCCAATTTCAAAACGTAGACATATAGATTACATAAACGGCTCCGTTTATTGGATGTTGAAAGTCACGTGATGTATTTATCAGCCTTTTTGATCACCCCGTCAACTTTCTCAAATTAGCTGTATACTTTCTGACGTTGGTATCAATCCTACTCCACAATCTCGAGACAGATAAATATTGCTTGCTGTTCAGCTGGTTTTGAATCCAAAATGGTGAGCAGTCGAGCAATATGTTGACTTATGCTCTTAAGAATCTGGCGCTGAATCGAACATAAAACTTGCAACATGAATATCATTTAAGTAAGTGTACAGATTGTTTTTATCAACAGCATTTAGGTAAAATAAAGTTTTTAGATAAAAGCATTCGGAAAGAGATTCATTTTTTTTATAATAAAACAAAATTGCTGAGTTCTGTTTATCTCAAGGTCACTCTTCTCTGTTCGAATGTTGTTTTGGGTTTTTGTTTAGTTTTTGGGGTTTTTTTTATTATTTTGTTTTGATTTGATGTTTTACTTTTCAAGCAATTATAAATAAAAGATGCGATAACATAATCATGCATTAATTGTAATTAATTATGTGTTTTAATTTTCACCTTGCAAAAGGCTAATAAGGAAACGTCGATTGTGAGCTCCAATATAAAATAGATTATGTACATTATACAGATGTGTCTCTAATGTGAAAAAAATTGTTTTTATTTCTCAGGTATCACTTGGATTAAGTTTAGCAGCGAGGAAAAATACGATGAACTGTTCGACTAAGAACCTCTTAACCCGTGGATTAACCATTTAATAAAATGTATCTGATCGTATTTTGGTTGATGTTGAGTGGACAATTTAACCAGATTATTAGCCTTACATGTTTCTTGGATCGACCTGGGGACGGAAAGACCGAAATTGATCATGTTGATCGGTGGTTCCTATTGTCACCCACTGGAGAAAGGTGCTCGTGCACAAAAATCTTGGCTAGTCCATGCCGTAAAAGATGCACGTGCGATGAATTTTCGGCTAAGCCATGCTCATGTAAATTATCTGGTTATATTCCTGTTGTAAATAATGAGAACGGTGAATACTGGTTTACTACTCAGCCAGAAGAATTTCTTCATCGATCAGTTTGGAACACTAAAAAGCTTCAAAATCTTCTTAGTTGTTCGCCGACGCGCGCTGAATCTCAAGCAACCGTAAAGATCAATTCTTTTGAGATATCAACAGAATCATCAGGAATACCTACCGATCCAAGCAAACAAACTCAATCTGCACCATTAACGAATGCAGAAGAACAAGATTCATCATCTGAATCCTCCGAAACCAAGAAAAAATCAACTGCACCAGGCATTTCGACTGTGTCGACTGCAAGCGGGAAAATCACAAGTGCACTACGCATTTCTACTGACAGGTCTATCTCAGAATTGACATCTTCAGTGAACAACAAAGCTACGTCCGATACACCACATTCAGTTTCTTCATCTGTATCGCCTGCAAGCGAGAAAATCCCCTCTTCACCACGCATCTCGTCTGAAAAGCCTGTCTTTATATCGTCTGCAATCAGCAAACCAACGACCAATCCTATAACCGAATGCATCCTTCAACAATCCAATCAACCAAATGCATGTGCTAATGTTGCTAAACTTGGCCTTGAAGACGGCGCTATTCCTGATTCAAACTTAGCTTGCTCGACAGGTTCTTGTACTAATGGAAGGCTCAATGCACCCAACCAATATTGGGTAAATGACGAATCTGATATACAACCATGGCTTCAAGTCACACTTTCGTCTACTAGCGTTGTCCACGGCGTTGTTGTGCAAGGACACGATTTATCCAGCAGGCCACCGGCTTGGGCCTGGGCATCGGTGATTAACGTACTGACTGGCAATGATGCCTCTTCATTAGCTTATATCATGTCTAGCTGTGATAGCAAAGACCTCGATGCCCTGACATTGATGCCGAAATCAGAAAGCGCCGAAATTCCTGTTGAAGTTCTTTTTCCGTACAGAGTCACTGCCACAGTGGTTCGTATAGAACCAAACAAGTGCTACACATCAGAGAATAGGAAACTGTTCACAAGTACTAAATGTTCTCTCAGGTTTGATGTTTTGGGATGTTCGGTACAATGAATTAGGTGAGTTAGATATGAAGTGTTAAACAACTCACCGTATCTCCTGTATACAGGAGCTTACCGTTGTTGAACCAGTACAGCGTTAATGGAAGTACGTTTGCGCAGTACAAATAATTTGACGCACGACTAACGGGTTCGGAAACTTTGAGTACGTGCAAGGACTTTTGCTTGGGAACGGTTGATGACGACAAAACAAAAACATTAAAAAGTAGTATTTTGCTTCGGATTCTGCTGAATATTTTATGAAGATAGATGTCTGTTAAACTGAAAGCATTTAGAATATACCGTAATTTCATTCTCTATACCACTAAGGTGTGGTTATGGTATAGGCCGTCACAATTGTGGTGTTGATGAAATCCCGGACATTTTTAAGTCGCCATTTTGAAAAATGCAAGACTCAAACTCAAGACATGTTATAATCATCATTTCCCTTCTTAACTAGCAAAAAAACTCGATGAAAATCCGTTATTTAGAACTTTTATAGCATAATATTTTGGTGGCCATTTTTGCCATAATACAATTTCGCAAAAGTAATGACATTTACAGGATAATATCAAAAAAGCCTTTATGACGTCATAAATACGTAATGCCTTGGCCGATTTTGATGATCTTGGTATCGTTGGATAGGGGAAGATCATACCTATCTATTAATAGCAAAACCAAGTTCATAGGGGGTTCCGTTCGAAAAAATTTAGGGGGGTGAAACAACCAACCTCTTCGGAGGACGTGTTACAAGAAATAACTCAGGATGAGGGCAGAGGGTGATTTAAGCCCTTCCCATAACACACAGCAACATACCAGTAGACCCCATGGAATGTTAACCAAGGTCACTCCACTACTGCATTCATTTGTATGGTAAACAGTTTGAATTTACTCTATTTCAAACTGTATTTTGGGAATGAAAATCTCTGTCTAACTCAGGTTTGTTTGCATTGATATCAAGCTGTGATTATCCTCTTTCTGAATGTCCTTTCCATTCACAGTTCGACAAAATATAAATTTTCTATAGCAAGTTTTCTATCAGTAGTTTTACATATAAGTCTATGCAGTTGGTTCACTCAGTGAGCTGTTTGTAAGCTGTGGAAGAGACGGTTTGAATTGTATGATGGGAAGGGCTTAAATCAACCTCTGGGATGAGGGTTAATCTATGTGATTTGTAATCGGAAGGAATGCGCAAGGCCGAAACACAGTGATTTCTAGAAATTGCCCAGTTGGTCCAATCGGTCACTCGCCGTTTGTTACGTGATCATAACACAGGACATTGTTAACATTAATACTCGAAGTTTTAGTGTCCGAGATAAATCCTAGCAGCATGCTTTTGGTGTCTCTCCGCCTCAAAACACCGCTAGGTTCCCCGCATGAACATCGCATCGCCCTATGTAATCATGGTAATGCGGCTTCAGGTTGGCGTCCTCTAAATTTTAGCTCGGTATGACGACGTCACACGACGAGGCGAGGTTTACGATAGCTCAGTCGGTTAGTTCTCCGACTGTTAAACATAAGATATTGATCGTTCCGCGTTCGAGTCCAGCTGGAGCGGAGTGTGCGAAAACTGTATATTCTACGATGTTGTGAATTGCTTAAGCTAGGGTTGCGCCAATTTATGTAGGCCGCAGTAAGCCCTTTGGCCCCAGGGAGTCCAGGTAGTGATTTACCCCAATGATTAAAGAGCAAAGTAAAGAGCAGTTATTAATCTTATTTATACACGACAATGATTAGAATAAAACTGCAAAAAATTAAACGGCATAATTATTTTAAAATGTGTTTGCTATTTCAATAAAACATAGAAAATACAACCATCCATCGTCCCGTGTTAATCATTGTATTAGATCAGAGAGTCTATATATAAATGGGAGATAAAGCTCCCATATTAAAAAGTGTCGCAACCCAGCAGGACCGATTTGCTATAATAATCAGCTGATTATTGTAGCAAATAGACCTTTTCAAAATCCATTCGGAAATCTCCGGAACATTGATTACATGGCCATTTTTTCAACCAATCACGTACAAGCTCATTAGTATGCACGATTTTGTCAACAAAATTTTCCGAAAATTCACTTGCATTTCACTGCAATAAAAGTGAAAAATAAATAGAATCAGACCCATACATCATTAGATACACTAATTCTGAACAATTTTGGCTGATGGCACTATAAGCTATGTGTAAATTTACGCCATCCTGATTGACTAACATAAATTAATGTCGCACTGTAGGGTTGGGAATACGAGTTTCACCACTGTTTGATGGGTTCATTTATTAATTTTTTGATCAAAATGCACTGTTATAATAAATGCAGGCCCTTAATTGTGTTTAAATTAGTTCTGGAATTAGGTGTTGAGCTGTAAAATTTGTTTCCAAAATTTGATTTCATATTTTGTCTCAAAAAATACTCATTTTAGATCAAAAAACATCATTTTTAATCCATATTTTAAAATTTCATTATTGGTGGCGCTATTCAATTTTTAAAATTAATTATATGCATATTGCATAAACTAAATATTTTTTTGTGAATTTAACATGAACAAAATTTGTTTTTGGTCCCCTTTACCTTATCCATGTTGCAAATGTCAAAACTAAGGGTCATAGAATCATCAAACCTTGAAACTTGATTTATAGAAATAGCGCCACCAATAATGTGCCTTTAGTATTAAATGGTTATGTTTTATTAGTGATCAAACAGTGGTGTTTCACGGCCCTGATTAGATTTACCTTTCTTTTAAACTTGCCATACAAGCGCGAGCATGTTGCACGTACGCGTACATGGAATTGTACAACGCACGTCTTTAACAAAACAAGAGCATGTGTTCATTATTTAACTGAGGTTAGAGCGCCACACCTCGTTGTATTGA